>UESW01004089.1:664707-766896 GCA_900491605.1 Calamus simplicifolius | reverse complement strand
TCCCAAAGCCATGGTCCTCGAGCTGGAGGCAAGTATTTCTTAACCAGTGAACCAATATTTTGAATCATGTAATTATTAGAATTTATTTTGAGCTTAACAACTTATTATAAACATGTTTTTTAATATACGAAGAACACAAGTCCCAGTAGAACATCGCAGGCCCCCTTCCTATGTAAGCAACTATAACCCAGCTTTATGTTCGAGACTAAGAGATTACAAGAGAACGGGTTCTGGTGGAGACAATCTTGGTAATTTTTAACTTTCTTCATGATGAATTTTTTTTTATCTTCGCCAGTTTGAACGTAAGTTAATTGATTGAATCGTGTTAAATTTCTGTGTATTCTCTTTTGCTTATTTTTTTCTTTGCTTTCTTGTTGATCTCTCATCCCAGTGCAATAAGATTGTGAAAAAAAAAAAAATAATAAAGTGGCATGTTGATCGAACAATATGGGCACAAATTTCTGAGGCTGGCTTGTATGTGACCATGCTACATTCTTGCTGTTGGGTAATGGGCCAAAATAGATTCTAAATACCCTAATGGGCCTTGAAAGCCCATTACCTTTTGTGTGTGTGAATGAGAAATTGCAGGGACATTTAGTCCCATGTCGAAAAAATCAAGAAAGGAAGGTTCACTTATATGGAAATGACTTCCTTGAAGCTTAGTTCCTTAGGCTCACCACAAGTAGAGAGCTTGAGGGTGATGTGTAGCATCACCCTCACGCACGCACATGTGCGAAGGGCACAATGGGCGCTTTGTAGGCGCACTTCGCACGTGCGCATCGTCGCAAAGAGCTTGAGGGGCTTTAATTTTTTATAGATCATGAGGATCCAACGGTGGAGACTGATCGGATCAAGATAAAGGACTGAGATCAATTGACCGTTGATCATCGGATCAGGATCAGAACTGATCGTTGATCAATCGGATGAAGGGTCGAGATACGGTAATCAAATCATGATCGCGATCATGATCCAACGGCTCACACCCGTTGGTTGACCAGTCAACAGGACGGTTGGTGATAAGGCACCCATCCGATCGTCGGTTGGTGATAAGGTACCCGTCGATCGTACGGTTGGAGATAAGTTAACGGTCTGATCATGAAAAGCATATCAAAGACGTGCAACCGTCTATCTGATAACGTGATCATCAGATCACGATGATGAAAAGATTTATCAGGATGAGGATAGGCTTATCTGATCGGCTGATCTTCAGATCACAGCCATGAAAAGGCTTATCCGATTGCCTGATCTGAAGATCACGATGTCTAAAGGGCATATCAAGGGTGATAAGCCTTTAACCCTCACATCCTTTGATCAAATCCGATCAAAGAATTCAAATTAAATTAAATTTGTAGGGTTGCTTCCAAAGGGCACCTAAAAACCTATAAATAGGACCCTAGACCCTCTCATTTCATTCATTCCAATTCCATTCCGAATTGAGTTCAATTGAGTCTTCTCCTCTCTTAGGCATTTGCATACTTTCCTAAGGGTAGTATAGCAATAGTGCATTAAAAAGAGAGTAGCATTCTTGGTTCGATATTTTTGGTGAATTGTAGTGCTGCTTTCATCAAAAGGAGACTGTTGTATCCTGGGAGACAATCGTCATACTGACCGTGAGCACCATTGCGGGACGAAATTGTCTTAAGGACATAGAGTATAACTCTAGCCTCAGTCTAATCAATTAGGTAGCCACCATCTGCCACAACCACCCAACAATCTTAAGACAATTTTTCTGCTACCACAGAAGTGCTGCTGTAGATGGCTACTATGACGACATCGTTCAAGCCTGAGAGACCGAAGAAATTCTCTGGCACGACTTCAAGAGGTGGCAACAGAAGATGCTGTTCTACCTCACAACTCTGAACCTGGTCAGAGTGCTGAATGAAGATCCACCTGTCCTGAAGGAAGGGGAGACCGACAAGCAAGTCATTGCTGCGGTGGAAGCATGGAAGCACTCAGACTTCCTTTGCAAGAACTACATCTGAATGGTCTGGACAATACCATGTACAATGTGTACAGTAGTATTGCTACTGCCAAGGAGTTATGGGCATCCCTGGACAAAAAGTACAAGATAGAGGATGCTGGACACAAGAAGTTTGTGGTTGGAAGATTCTTAGACTACAAAATGGTCGACCACAAAACTGTTATGGAGCAAGTCCAAGAGCTCCAGATCATCCTGCATGAGATACATGCAGAGAGAATGTCTCTCAGTGAGTCATTCCAGGTAGCTGCCATCATAGAGAAGCTACCACCACTATGGAAGGACTTCAAGAACTATCTGAAGCATAAGCGGAAGGAGATGGGACTTGAAGACCTAATTGTCCGCCTGAGGATCGAGGAGGACAATAAGAGCCAAGACAAGAAGACAGGAGGACAACCTGCTGAGCCAAAGGCCAACCTCATAGAAGGAAGAAAGAAACACAAGTTTCCAGGCGAAGGCTTTAAACAGAAGAAGGGCAATCAAAGAAATATAAATTCAAGGGAAAGTGCTTTGTTTGTGGAAAGCAAGGACACAAATCCAAGGACTGTCGTTTCAAGGATAAAGAAAAGAAGAAGTCAACATACTGAAACCCTATCCAAAGAGGTATCCGAGATGATGCTGTCAGCTAGTTGTATTTGAAGCAAACATGGTTGACAAAGCAAATGAATGGTACATAGACACTGGAGCTACCAGACATGTCTGCTCTGATAAGAGTATGTTCTCATCATATACTCCTATCAATGGTAGAAATTTGGTCATGGGTAACTCCGCTACATCCAAGATAGAAGGACTTGGCCGCATCGTTATGAAGATGACATATGGCAAGGAGCTTCTACTTAATGATGTGTTACATGTCCCTGACATCCGGAAGAATCTCATATCAGGCTCCCTCCTAAGCAAACATGGCTTTAGGATGGTCTTTGAGTCTGATAAATTTGTACTCACTAAGGGGGGATATTTATTGGAAGGGGTTACTTGAATAATGGATTATTCAAGGTGAATGTAATGATGTACACAGAAACCTTGAAATAAATAAAGCTTCTTCTTCTGCTTATATGGTTGACTCTTCTTGTTTATGGCATGATAGATTAGGACATGTAAATTTTAATTCATTACGAAAATTAATGAAATTAGAATTATTACCTAATCATGAAATCGATCCACATTACAAGTGTGAAGTGTGTGTTGAAGCTAAGTTAGCAAAAACACCATTTCCATCAGTTGAAAGAAATACTAAACCTCTTGACTTAATTCACAGTGATCTATGTGACTTAAAGTCAGTTCAAACTAGAGGAGGTAAAAAGTATTTTATAACATTTATTGATGATTCAACTAGATACTGCTATGTGTATCTACTAAAGTCTAAGGATGAGGCCTTAGAAATGTTTAAATGTTATAAGAATGAAGTTGAAAATCAACTTGGAAAAAAGATTAAGGCCATAAGGAGTGATAGAGGTGGTGAATACGATGCACCTTTTGATAAATTCTGTCAAGAGCATGGCATTATTCATCAAACTACTGCTCCTTATTCGCCTCAATCTAATGGAATTGCGGAACGTAAAAACCGCACATTAAAAGAAATGATGAATGCTATGTTAATAAATTCTGGTACACCATAGAATTTATGGGGAGAAGCAATTCTCTCAGCAAATCATATTCTTAATAAGATACCTCTTAAGAAGAAGGAAGTTACTCCATATGAGTTATGGAAAGGAAAGAAGCCTTCTTACAATTACTTAAGAGTGTGGGGTGTCTAGCTAAAGTAGCTATTCCGGACCCCAAAAAGGTCAAAATAGGACCTAAAACTGTTGATTGTATATTTATCGGTTATGCACATAATAGTAGTGCATATCGCTTTCTTGTATATAAATCAGATATAACTGATATACTATATCAGAAAAATACAATCATGGAATCAAGGAATGCAACATTCTTTGAAGATATATTTCCAAGTAAAAGGAAATTAGAAATAAGTTCAAATAAAAGAACTTATGATAATACTGCTAGTAGTAGTCATCAGGAAGAATATCCTGAAGATGAACCCAGACGCAGTAAGAGACCAAGAGTTGCAAAGTCTTTTGGTCCTGATTATGTAACTTATATGTTACAAGATGAACCTCAGACATTCAAAGAGGCAATGTCTAATCCAGAAGCACCCTTTTGGAAAGAAGCTGTCAATAATGAAATTGAGTCCATCATGCATAATCATACCTGGGAGTTGGTAGACTTACCATCTGGTATGAAACCTTTAGGGTGCAAGTGGATTTTTAAGAAAAAGCTAAAGGCTGATGGATCAATTGACAAGTATAAAGCCAGATTAGTGGCTAAGGGCTTCAAACAAAAAGAAGGTATAGACTTCTTTGATACCTATTCACCAGTAAGTAGAATAACATCTATAAGAATGTTAATCGCTTTTGCAGCCATTAACAATCTTGAAATTCATCAAATGGATGTTAAAACTGCTTTTCTAAATGGTGAATTAGATGAAGAAATATACATAGAACAACCTGAGGGATTTATTGTTCCAGGACAAGAAAAGAAGGTGTGTAGACTTGTTAAATCCTTATATGGATTAAAGCAGCAGCAAGCAATAGCATATAAAATTTGATAATGTCATGTTATCAATGGATTCAAAATAAATGAATGTGACAAATGCATATATGCCAAAACCCTGCCTGAAGGGTATGTGATAATCTGCTTATATGTAGATGACCTGTTAATCATTGGTAGTAATACTGAAATGATTAAACAGATAAAGAAAATGTTGATCAAACATTTTGACATGAAAAATATTGGTGTTGCAGATGTTATACTAGGGATTCGAATCACTAGAACATCTGAAGAAATAATATTATCTCAATCTCATTATATTGAGAAAATATTAAATAAGTATAAAAAGTATGATACTAGCCCGGTGAAAACACCATGTAGATGTTAATCTACATTTGGCTAAGTATACTGGAAGAACCCATATCTCAATTGGAATACTCATGTATAATTGGTAGTTTAATGTATGTCATGAATTGCACTCGTCCTGACATAGCATATGCTGTCAATAAGTTGAGTAGATTTACAAGTAATCCAGGTCCAAATCATTGGACAGCTCTAATAAGGGTATTAAGATATCTGCGATATACCCTAAGTTATGGATTACATTATTCAAGATATCCAGCTGTACTAGAAGGATACAGTGATGCAAATTGGATATCTAACACAGAAGATACAAAATCCACAAGTGGATATGTATTCACCTTAGGAGGAGGTGCTGTGTCATGGAAATCTTCTAAGCAAATATGTATAGCTCGATCCACTATGGAATCTGAGTTTATTGCCTTAGAAAAGGTAGCCGAAGAAGCAGAATGGCTTCGAAACCTTTTAGAAGATATTCCATGTTGGCCAAAGCCTGTGTCTGCAATATGCATACATTGTGATAGTCAATCGGCAATTTGCAGAGCACAGAATAAGATGTATAATGATAAGTCTAGACATATACGTCGCAGACATAATACCATTAAGTAGTTACTTGAAATTGGTGTAATTTCTATTGACTATGTTCAGTCAAAGAAAAACCTAGCGGATCCATTAACAAAGGGGTTACCAAGAGATCAAGTAAACTGTTTATCGAGGGGAATGGGTTTAAAACCTATAACTGAAAAATCTTCATAGTGGATACCCAACCTAGCTGACTAGAGATCCCAAGATCTAGGTTCAAAAGGGACAACTAAATTATGAAGAGACTTGATAGCACTAAGGATGTCCAATCCTACTCATTCCTATGATAATTGGTGCTACCTGCTAAAGGTACTAGGATAAGCATTGCTTTTAATGATTCTTATGACATGAACATTCATGTGGGGTATAGCAGGATACTCTTAATAAGAATCACCTATGTGAGTGTGAACTGGGCCAATTCTATGAGAATTTTAAGGTTTAATTCTCTGAAGCACTCATGAGACCAGGAGTTGTTCGGGGCCAAAATGAACACAACCATGAGAACCAAAAGAATGCTCGGGAAGAAGTTGCGTGATTGTTATTGTCTTAGTTTACACAAAACTGAAAGGTTCAAGACATCATTTTCACCTTTTAGCAAGTAAACTCGATAACAACTCACTAAGGAAGGTTCAAAGCCACAAGCTACCTATCCCGATACAACTTCATCCCATTATACTCTCTTTAGTGTGTCTGCATATTCATTTGCATTAAAATCCTTTTATGTGGGGGTTTGCCTTTGATGATCTTTGATCTAAGTTCAATTTCCATTCATGTGGGGATTGTTGGGTAATGGGCCAAAATAGACCCTAAATACCCTAATGGGCCTTGAAAGCCCATTACCTCTTTGTGCGTGTGAATGAGAAATTGCGGGGATAGTTAGTCCCACATCAAAAAAATCAAGAAAGGAAGGTTCACTTATATGAAATGACTTCCTTGAAGCTTAGTTCCTTAGGCTCATCACACGCGTGTGCAAAGGGCGCAATAGGCGCTTTATAGGTGCACTTTGCACTTCACACGTGCGCATCGTCGCGAGGAGCTTGAGGGGCTTTAAATTTTTTATAGATCATAAGGATCCAACGGTGGAGACTGATCAGATCAAGATAAAGGGCTGAGATTAATTGACCGTTGATCATCGAATCAGGATCAGAACTAATCGTTGATTGATCGATGAAGGGTAGAGATGCGGTAATCAAATCATGATCGTGATCACGATCCAACAGCTCACACCCATCGGTTGACCAGTCAATAGGATGGTTGGTGATAAGGCACCTATCCGATCGTCAGTTGGTGATAAGGCACCCGTCCGATCGTACGGTTGGAGATAAGTCAATGGTCTGATCATAAAAAGGCATATCAAAGACGTGCAACTGCCTATCTGATAACATGATCATCAGATCACAATAATGAAAAGACTTATCAGGATGAGGATAGGCTTATCTGATCGGCTGATCTTCAGATCACAGCCATGAAAAGGCTTATCGATCGCCTGATCTGAAGATCACGATGTCTAAAGGGCATATCAAGGGTGATAAGCCTTAATCCTCACACCCTTTGATCAAATCCGATCAAAGAATTTAAATTAAATTAAATTCGTAGGGTTGCTTCTAAAGGGCATCTAAAAACCTATAAATAGGACCCTAGACCCTCTCATTTCATTCATTCCATTCCAATTCCAATTCCATTCCGAATTGAGTTCTCTCTTAGGCATTAGCATACTTTCCTAAGGGTAGTAAGCAATAGTGCATTAAAAAGAGAGTAGCATTCTTGGTTCGATATTTTTGGTGAATTGTAGTGCTGCTTTCATCAAAAGGAGAATGTTGTATCCTGGGAGACAATCGTCATACTGACCGTGAGCACCATTGCGGGACAAATTTGTCTTAAGGACATAGAGTATAACTCTAGCCTCAATCTAATCAATAGGTAGCCACCATCTGCCACAACCACCCAACAATCTTAAGACAATTTTTCTGCTACCACGGAAGTTGCTGTAGATGGCTACTATGACGACATCCGTTCAAGCCGAGAGACCGGAGAAATTCTCTAGCATGGACTTCAAGAGGTGGCAACAGAAGATGTTGTTCTACCTCACAACTCTGAACCTGATCAGAGTACTGAATGAAGATCCACCTGTCCTGAAGGAAGGGGAGACCGACAAGCAAGTCATTGCTACGGTGGAAGCATGGAAGCACTCAGACTTTCTTTATAAGAACTACATCCTGAATGGTCTGGACAATACCCTGTACAATGTGTACAGTAGTATTGCTACTGCCAAGGAGTTATGGGCATCCCTGGACAAAAAGTACAAGATAAAGGATGCTGGATACAAGAAGTTTGTGGTTGGAAGATTCTTAGACTACAAAATGGTCGACCACAAAATTGTTATGGAGCAAGTCTAAGAGCTCCAGATCATCCTGCATGAGATACATGCAGAGAAAATGTCTCTCAGTGAGTCATTCCAGGTAGCTACCATCATAGAGAAGCTACCACCACTATGGAAGGACTTCAAGAACTATCTGAAGCATAAGCGGAAGGAGATGAGATTTGAAGACCTAATTGTCCGTTTGAGGATCGAGGAGGATAATAAGAGCCAAAACAAGAAGACAGGAGGACAACCTGCTGAGCCAAAGGCCAACCTTATAGAAGGAAGAAAGAAACGCAAGTTTCTAGGTAAAGGCTTTAAACAGAAGAAGGGCAATCCAATGAAATATAAATTCAAGGGAAAATGCTTTGTTTTTGGAAAGCAAGGACACAAATCCAAGGACCATCGTTTCAAGGACAAAGAAAAGAAAGAAGTCAATGTTACTGAAACCCTATCCAAAGAGGTATCCGAGATGATGCTGTCAACAGTTATATTTGAAGCAAACATGGTTGACAAAATAAATGAATGGTACATAGACATTGGAGCTACCAGACATGTCTGCTCTGATAAGAGTATGTTCTCATCATATACTCCTATCAATGGTAGAAATTTGGTCATGGGTAACTCCGCTACATCCAAGATAGAAGGACTTGGCCGCATCGTTATGAAGATGACATCTGGCAAGGAGCTTCTACTTAATGATGTGCTACATGTTCTTGACATCCGGAAGAATCTCATATCAAGCTCCCTCCTAAGCAAACATGGCTTTAGAATGGTCTTTGAGTTTGATAAATTTGTACTCACTAAGGGAGGATATTTATTGGAAGGGGTTACTTGAATAATCCATTATTCAAGGTGAATGTAATGACGGTACATAGAAACCTTGAAATAAATAAAGCTTCTTCTGCTTATATGATTGACTCTTCTTGTTTAGGGCATGATATATTAGGACATGTAAATTTTAATTCATTACAAAATTAATGAAATTAGAATTATTACCTAATCATGAAATCGATCCACATTACAAGTGTGAAGTGTGTGTTGAAGCTAAGTTAGCAAAAACACCATTTCCATCAGTTGAAAGAAATACTGAACCTCTTGACTTAATTCACAGTGATCTATGTGACTTAAAGTCAGTTCAAATTAGAGGAGGTAAAAAGTATTTTATAACATTTATTGATGATTCAACTAGATACTGCTATGTGTATCTACTAAAGTCTAAGGATGAGGCCTTAGAAATGTTTAAATGTTATAAGAATGAAGTTGAAAATCAACTTGGAAAAAAGATTAAGGCCATAAGGAGTGATAGAGGTGGCGAATACGATGCACCTTTTGATGAATTCTATCAAGAGCATGGCATTATTCATCAAAATACTGCTACTTATTCACCTCAATCTAATGGAATTGCGGAACGTAAAAACCGTACATTAAAAGAAATGATGAATGCTATATTGATAAATTCTGGTACACCATAGAATTTATGAGGAGAAGCAATTCTCTCAGCAAATTATATTCTTAATAAGAAACCTCTTAAGAAGAAGAAAGTTACTCCATATGAGTTATGGAAAGGAAAGAAGCCTTCTTACAATTACTTAAGAGTGTGGGGGTGTCTAGCTAAAGTAGCTATTTCGGACCCCAAAAAGGTAAAAATAGGACCTAAAACTGTTGATTGTATATTTATCGGTTATGCACATAATAGTAGTGCATATCGCTTTCTTGTGTATAAATCAGATATAACTGATATACAGAAAAATACAATTATGGAATCAAGGAATGTAACATTCTTTGAAGATATATTTCCAAGTAAAAGGAAATTAGAAATAAGTTCAAATAAAAAAACTTATGATAATACTGCTAGTAGTAGTCATCAGGAAGAATATCCTGAAGATGAACCCAGACGCAGTAAGAGATCAAGAGTTGCAAAGTCTTTTGGTCCTGATTATGTAAATTATATGTTACAAGATGAACCTCAGACATTCAAAGAGGCAATGTCTAATCCAGAAGCACCCTTTTGGAAAGAAGCTGTCAATAATGAAATTGAGTCCATCATGCATAATCATACCTGGGAGTTAGTAGACTTACCATTTGGTATGAAACCTTTAGGGTGCAAGTAGATTTTTAAGAAAAAGCTAAAGACTGATGGATCAATTGACAAGTATAAAGCCAGATTAGTGGCTAAGGGCTTCAAACAAAAAGAAGGAATAGACTTCTTTGATACCTATTCACCAGTAAGTAGAATAACATCTATAAGAATGTTAATCGCTTTTGCAGCCATTAACAAACTTAAAATTCATCAAATAGATGTTAAAACTACTTTTCTGAATGGTGAATTAGATGAAAAATATACATGGAACAACCTAAGGAATTTATTATTCCAGGACAAGAAAAGGTGTGTAGACTTGTTAAATCCTTATATGGATTAAAGCAAGCACCTAAGCAATGGCATATAAAATTTGATAATGTCATGTTATCAAATGGATTCAAAATAAATGAATGTGACAAATGCATATATGCCAAAACCCTGCCTGAAGGGTATGTGATAATCTACTTATATGTAGATGACCTGTTAATCATTGGTAGTAATACTGAAATGATTAAACAGATAAAGAAAATGTTGATCAAACATTTTGACATGAAAAATATGGGTGTTGCAGATGTTATACTAGGTATTCGAATCACTAGAACATCTGAAGAAATAATATTATCTCAATCTCATTATATTGAGAAAATATTAAATAAGTATAAAAAGTATGATACTAGCCCAGTGAAAACACCAGTATATGTTAATCTACATTTGGCTAAGTATACGGAAGAACCCATATCTCAATTGGAATACTCATGTGTAATTGGTAGTTTAATGTATGTCATGAATTGCACTCATCCTGACATAGCATATGATGTCAATAAGTTGAGTAGATTTACAAGTAATCCAGATCCAAATCATTGGACAACTCTAATAAGGGTATTAAGATATCTGCAATATACCCTAAGTTATGGATTACATTATTCAAGATATCCAGCTGTACTAGAAGGATACAGTGATGCAAATTGGATATCTAACACAGAAGATACAAAATCCACAAGTGGATATGTATTCACCTTAGGAGGAGGTGCTGTGTCATGGAATTCTTCTAAGCAAACATGTGTAGCTCGATCCACTATGGAATCTGAGTTTATTGCCTTAGAAAAGGCAGCAGAATGGCTTCGAAACCTTTTAGAAGATATTCCATGTTGGCCAAAGCCTGTGTCTGTAATATGCATACATTGTGATAGTCAATCAGAAATTTGCAGAGCACAAAATAAGATGTATAATGGTAAGTCTAGACATATACGTCGCAAACATAATACCATTAAGAGAAAAGAATCTATTCTCTATTCTATCCAAACCCTAGCGATTTAGGATCTATTTGGATTGGGGTGAATGGAGGGAAGGGAAAGGAAAAGGAGGAAAAAAGCCATAAGTTATCTTGTTTGAAAGGAGGATGAAAGAGAGAGGAGAAAGGGAATAAGAGTAACCGATTACCCCTCTTTCTCTTTCAATGAGAGTAAATTTGTTAACCCCAAATAGGGGGTAACCTTGGGGAGAGAAAAGTTTTAAGTCATATTGAAAGACCAAAATATTCTTCTCTATATTATATCATTTTGACGGTTCATTCTCTAGTCTAGGATTTTTTTTTTCTTCTTCAACTCACTGCTGCCTTCCGTTGCCTTTTTCTTCATCACCGAGCACCACCTTGAAATAGATTGTTACGAGGTATGTCCATTAAATCCTCTGTTCAATCTCTACCTTTCTTATCCTCTCCTAATCTTCTTTTTAATTTTACTTTATTTTATTTTCTTCCAACTTATTTGCTTGCTGGTATGGAGAGATTTGAACGAACTAGTTCTGTTACATTCTATAATTTGCTAATGTACAACGATATATGTCCAATATATCGGGTGGAGGAAGCATTTGCTTCTCGCATGGCCTAGCCTGACGTCGTCCATTTCTGTGCACTATTCCGACTACCTAAAACAAGTAAGACAATCATAGCCCTTGGTCTTATCTAATGGATGAGAGTTTCATAGTTTGATCCAAGGTTATGGACGAATGGGTATGGCATTGACAAACATTTGGATCTGGCCGTGGTCCTTGTGGTGGTCCTCCGATGGTCCCGACTGTGGAGTCCATCATTAGGAGGGAGAAAGGTGAGGTCATGAACTAATTATAGAGTCATAAGGACAAGATCTTATCTTTATATTTGTTTAAGTTGCTTAGCTGTTTGTAATTACTCTCTAATTGTAGTGGTGGCCACTTGAGGCTGGATCTTTTGGCGGTTTAAAAAATAGGAAAAACTATTTGATTCACCCCCTAATTAAAAGAATAGTTACTTTGAGTATATAGAAATTTTGAGGACTTCAACTAAGTATGTTGCTTATTTTAAGCTAGTAAATATTTTGAATTCTCAAAATTAGTATAAGTTTTTCTAACTTGCATTAGCTCAAAATAAACATTGGTAAAAAAATTAAACTTTGATAATTATATTTATTTTGATGATACCATATGCAACTATAAATATTATTGGTTTTTGCATCAGGGTCTACATCTGTTGATAACGAAAGTCTAGTAATCACAGAGGCAATAAACCAAATAAGAGACAAGCAATTAGTGAAACATGAAAAACTTGAATTTCCATAATTAGTGAAACATGGCAACTAGTTCTTTATATTGAATAAATACCTAAGCTAACTCTATATATTCTAGATATTTCAGTGGCACAGTATGTGAAGTGTGAAGGGGTATAATTGTCACGTATCTTTTTTTCTTCCTTCCCCTCCCCTCTTATCCAAACAAGATAATTCATATTACCTTCCTTTTCCCTTCCCTCCTATCTAAACAAGAGAAGAAGAACAACCTTTCCTTTCCCTTCCTTCCCCTTCCATCCCTTTCCTTCCTTTTACTCTCCCCCTTCCTTCCCCTCCAAACATCCAAACATAGCCTAATACATCCGCTAAGTGAGCCAGGCTCAGACTCAACAAAAACTCTCATGGACTAACTAATGAGATTAAACTAATCACCAAGCCCGTGTAGACCCATGACTTGATTTAATCTCAACCCTTGGATTCACACCCAACCCAATACAAGTTAGCCCTCCTGGACCTTGATAGCACCACATTAGCCCAACAATCTCCACCTTGGTGCTTTCAAGGCCTCAGCACGTCCACCGTATCCATCAGCTGCAATCCCTATGAAAGCTGTCTCGTAAAAGAACCTTGGTCAGTACATTACTGGATTCTCCTTGGTATGTACCTTCATCAGCTCCACTCTATCTTCTTCCACTTGCTCCCTATAGTCGAAGCCTTCCTTTCAAGAGTATTCTCTGGCCACTAGTCCTGCTTTGTACCTGATACCCGCTTGCTCTAAAAGCCTTTTTTTCACTGATAAACCCATTTGCAACCAATAAATTTTTTTTCTTGTAGCAATTGAACCACCTGCCACGTGTTAGTCCTGTGGAGAGACTGTATCTCCTCTGTCATAGCCTGACCCATCTCTCTCTATCCTGGCTGTCCTACCTCTCATAGCCTCCTGATAGGTGTAAGGGTCTCCATTTGATGTCATTAGGGCATATGACACTGAATCCTCGAAGCCGTATCGAACTGGTGGTTGCATGTTCCTCCTGGGCCTATGTAGTGCGATCCCAGTATCAATCCCCTGCCCAGCTGCATCCTCCTGAGTCCTCTGCTCAACTGCATCCTACTGAACTTCTTCTGATCCCTTTGCTAGTCCTCTTCACCTGAATCTCAAATCCTCCTGATCCACTAACAAATGGCACGACTGTATAGGAGGTCATCTGACTAGTGTTACCGTGTTTCATCTCCTGCAGTCCCTACTATGCATTTGTACTATCTCTGCTATGGAGGATCGAGCTCTCATCAAAGATTATATCTCTGCTGATGATAACCTTCTTCTCCAAGGGGTCCCACTGTCGATACCCCTTGATTCCACGTGGATAGCCCAGGAACACCATCTTCATAGATCTGGCGTCCAACTAACTTCGCTCTACAGCTGCTGCCTCAGATTTTTTTGTCACCATAGAGCCCTCCAACCTGTATAGGTTGTTCTTCAGCCTTCTCCTCTCATCACCACCATAGTTCCATTGGAGATGTTCATAACTCCACTCTTGGCATGATTACTGAAGTTGTATCCTATCTGCTTCGGGTACCCCAGTGACATCAGATTCTTCTTGAGTTCTAAGACATGTTCATGCTGGTAAGAGTGCACACCATGCCATCAAACATCCTCACCCTCACTGTGTCAATCCCTGCCACTTGCAAGGGTGATCATCTCCAAGAGTCACACATTCCTCATCAACCTCTGTGTAAATGCTAAACGATGACTGGTTGGGAGTGTAATGATGAGAACAGGCTGAATCCAAGGTCCACATCTCTGTGCTGTGCCTATAACCATCTAATACCACCAATAGATCATCCTCCACCTCCTGTCCTACAACTGTACTCACAGACTCAGATCCTTCCCTTTCTCCCTTTTTTCACTTAGGACAATCCCTCTTGAAATGTCCTACCTCACCACACTTGTAGCAATTAGCCTTCCTAGACTGTAACCATCCCCTAGGCCTGCTCCTGTCCCTGCCTGATCCTTCCCCATCTGACAAACCCTCTTGGGGAACTGCTTCCTTGGTCATCTTCTCCCTCTGCTTCATGGATATGGCCCAGCACATCTCCACCTTCTGACATCCGAAAGCTATAGAGGCGCTTCTTCAATATCAACTTATTGCACATATTTTTTCCCATATAGAGGGCTTGCAACTTTGATCAAAGTCCCTTCATGGTTTTCTCCTCCAGCATTGAATAAAGGATTGAATCTGCCAGACATCCTCTGATCACTGAATATGCTTTCTTCTCTAACAACATCAACTATTTATATGTCATCCTATCCGGTCTTTCCTCCAAAGCCAGATCTAAACCCTGTTGCATAAGGAGGTCCTTTACCCAGACTTTTTACATGGAGAAACTTCCCTTCCCATTAAACTTCTCAAAATCTAATCCATTTGTTGGGGTTTAGAGACAGTAGTGGGGTTCCTCGTTGAACAAGAATCAAGGATTTTTATCCTATTACCAATAATCAAACTCGTTACCATCTTTGAATTCTTTGAACCAGAGTTCAAATCATCACAACTCTTTTAACTTTCCAAAAAAAATTTAATTCAATAAATCCTGATTCAAAGACCACAGCCCCTCTTCTATTCTAGGATTATTTTAATCCTTATTAATTTCTTCTTCTCTTAACTCTCCCAAGTTGATCGGACAGAAGACTTTTACCTCACCTCCCTCTTCACGTCTTCACATTCACCCATGAAGTGCTAAAGGCCGTGGTGCTTTTTGCTCCCTTCACGTCATACGTTCTCACGAAGCAATCTGATGAAACTCATGCTTTCTTCCTGGAGCCGTCTTCCCGTGATTCCCACACACATCTACCTACGCTTGGATCTTCACGTCATGTCTTCCTGGGAGCGGAAATTCCCCACGCGATGGATCCGAGCGCTCCACAAATCCATCCTTGTCTACGAAGCCCTTTCTTCGTTAAAGGATCTCCAGGCACACGGCTTCGTTCCACGAAGGCACCGTTAATGGAGGAAGAGGGAGGCACCGTAACAAGCTTTGCACCCATGCCAGGCTTCTTTTACAGAAGCCTCGTTATGGCAGAAAGAGGATGAAGAAGAGGGAGGAGGAAAAAGAGAAGATAGGGCTGCCGCCATCTGATGAGAGGGGATTGAGAGAAAAGAATCTATCTCTATTCTATCCAAACCTTAACGACTAGGATTTAAATACATTCACTAAATGGGTCAGGCCCAGATTCATCAAAAACTCCCATGGACTAACTAATGATATTAAACTAATTCCCAAGCCCGTTTACACTCATGACTTGATTTAATCTCAACCTTTGGACTTACATCTAGCCCAATATAAATTAGCCCCCCTGGGCCTTGATAGCACCACACCAGGCCCAACATTTAATAGATAAGATTGGCTGAGTCCAAGAAAAAATCCTTTTTGCTCAAAAGATTCCACTTTTTTTTGTTTTAGAAAGCAAAAGTCACCTGGATCTTTATTGATTAATCTGCATAAATTTAAGGTTAACTGATTGGATGTAAAAATTATTAGTCATTAAGAAGTGCATCTAAGCTAGAATAAAATCATTGAAAAAATATTCTCAGGGAGCACAACTGGATAGCAATTGGATCATTGTAGGATTCTTGCTAAAAAAAAATTAGTACTATGCATGATATTTTTGTCAAGATAGAAGTCTCTCTACTTGACATCATATCATCCCAACAAATAATACACCTTGACAGAGCAACGCTATATTTATTATATATCCTTGTGAAATAGGATTAGCATCCAAGTAACTGTACTTAAGAAACGCAGCCTTTTTGGGTTGTAAGAGATATTTTGGATGGGAAAGCAAGTACCACAAGGGTTGTCCAAGTTGCTTGTCAAAATTCTAAATAATTATTCTAACAAAAAAGTTTCATCCTTAATCAGAGGATAATATCATGAGCAATGCTATCACTCACATCCTGTGGTTGACTAAATGCAACCTCACAAGATGGATGAGAAAGTCAATGTCTCTCCAAATGCCATCCATCATGCACTAAAAGAGGGTCCTACTTCCTCAAACTTTCAAAAATGCTGAAAGATGAGCTGAGATTCTGCTAGGGGCTCCACCCTGAACCAAGGGAAAGCTACTAACACATCATTCCAGTCCACTGGTCTTAGGCAATCTATTTGACTTTAGTTATGAATGGCAAAGTCAAACATATCAACGAACAGCACATTTAGGACAATGGCATATCTGAGAAGAATCTTAGCTAATGTTTTATATCTCTGTTGTGATATTTCAAAGACTTTGTGTCAGTCTTGGGGGCAAGTCCATTGCATTATGAGCACAAATAATGGTCCAAATTAACTGCTGTTCCACGTTTTAATATGTGTGTCTGTGTGGGTGTTATGATCATTATGATGGTGTAAATCATGCGATGACCTTAATGACTGCTTTTTAACATTGTTGGAAATATTGAACAAAATGGTAATATTTAAATACAGGATATCTTTTGCTGTCGCACGATGTTATTTGTTTTTATAGGCGGTAACAGTGGCATCCATAATGCAGAGGTGGAGAAATTAAACTATGTTTTGGATTTGACTGATTATCATAGCTGAAGAATCTTATGCAAGGGAAAGTAAAAGAGTTGGTATCTGGTAGATGTAAGAAATAATAGTTCATGTTGACCTTGGTTATTTGCTGATTTTTCTAGGCCCCATTAGAGGTGTGGTCATTTTGGATTATTTGTAGTCATGGATGGTCAGGAAGGTAAAGTGCAGGAAAAACAGTGATGTCTATAAAGTTCTTCAATAACTGAACCCAAAAGCTTGTAACAAAAATATAACTTTTGCGCGGAAATCCGTTCTCTGACTCGGGTGCGCTTTCGGTTCCGGGTCCGAACTCTGATCTCGACGTTCGAGATGGAACCTGCAAGACAGTCCGTGCTCGCAAAGAATTTTCTTGAATTGTCCTCTGCGGGGGACCCTCCGATGCTCAAGTCAGTGAAGATTCACAGCAGGCAGATGTGAGAAGAAGACTTTTCACAGAAGAATCTTCCTCCAAGCTCTCAATCGGAGCTCTAATGGAGTGATCGATTCCGTAAAGCCAAATGAATGTACAAGGTAATTTTTTTCGTGCATCCCTAAGAGATTGAAGTGTTGTGGTATTTATAGAGGATCACCTGATTTCCTGGGCGCGTCGTGGGGGCTGAAAGTTGTTATGATTTGAAACGGATTCGAATCGAGTTTGTTACGAGGTCAGTAGGATCGGTATCTTGTCAGTTAGAGGATCGACGGCCAGGAGAGCTGGCTGATGCCTTGGGATTCCACGATTGCGTAGGCTCTAGGCACTCCTGGGTATGATTCTCTGTTTGGCATCTTATTCCATTTCAGCAAATAGGGACTCTCCCGTGCCGGATTCCGCAGAGGTATTTTGAATGCCGTGGCTGGCCTGGATGAGGAATAGCTTGATTTTCCGAAGTGTAAAATGGATCGGCTCGAATGACCGAGAAATAAGGATGGCTCGGCTCGATCGAAGAATAAGGATGGCTCGGCTCAGATGGCCAAAGCATAAGGATAGCTCGGGTTACCGAGGAATAAGGATAGCTCGGCTCAGATGGACGAAGCATAAGGATAGTCCGGGTTGTCAGAGTGACCCGACCTCATCAAAGCTGATTTGACTTTGTCGCTGAAATGTCACGCCAGTCGGCCAGCTGGCAAGCGGAGTGTTTGGATTGGGCATGACCTCATCGCTGATGTGAGCGATTAATAACACAATGATGATTTTACCCCTCATTACATGTCCCCCACTCCCTAGTCCGAAGTGTAATTTCAGACATAGGGAGTAGAATTCTGGAGCAATCTTATTTGGGGGATTCAAAAAGGCGGGCAATGATGATCTCGTAAATGATGGGCCGCTGTTTCGTCATCATTTTCTGCCATGGCTCGAGAAAAAGATGCCTAGTATATCGCAAGTTGCGATGTAGGAGCTCCACGTGGTGGGGTTCCTTTATTTCTGGCGCCGTATCGGGATTTTTGGCGTCTAGGGCTTTCTTTCTGAAACGCTTATTTAAAGAGGGCTGTGGCGGTGCTTGTTCTACAACGCTCCTCCATCCGTGTTATAGAGATTTTCTACTCCATATCTAAGCTCCTGCTTGCCTGTTCGTGTCTTACCCCCCGTTTAGCCAATATGAGTGGTCCAGGCGATGCTGTTTCTGAGATCATCCCGGAGGATTTGGGTAGAATCCACCATCTTTACAGAGTTCCTAGGGATGTAGACTTATGGGTGCCGAGGACCGAGGATCAGGTTTCAACCGAGCTGAGCCGGGGAGTTTTCTTCTACGAGGAAAGCTTGAGAGCAGGTCTTCGATTCCCTCTTCACCCATTGATGCAGGAGGTAATGAGGTTCTACAACATATATCAACCATGGTGGCCCCAAACAGTTGGCGAAACCTTGTTGGGTTCGTCTCGATGTGCAGTCGTGTTGGGGTGACTACAACTCTTTCCCTATTCCGCGTTTTCTACAACCTGGTCTCCAGAAGGAGCTCTGAGTGGCCCTATATCGGCCCCCAGAAGTCATTTAAGATGATTTCCGATAACCCTTCCTCGATAAAGGGGTGGAAGTCCCGATTTCTCATTGCCGAAGGAAATATCGGCTCGGATTTTCCGAGAGGATGGGGCAATTATGTGAAGGACCCGAGGCGCGTTTGGATTTGAGCGATCGAGAGAAAAGGGATCTGGCTACCCTTCGCAGTGGTCAGGAGGTATCGGCTAGCACTCTGTTAGCTAAGGAGGCTCTCTTGCCGCCGGGATTAGCTCTGTCGACCCTCTAGGTAAGTGTATCCTTTTTTTGTTTTATCACGACGGTCGGCTTGTTCGGGTATTCCTATTTGGTTGAACCATTTTCTGCATTTTCAGCCGAAAGGTTGACGTTTGTGGGCCGGATGAGGAAGGAGTCAGGCAAGCGCCAAAGGGGCTCGAGTTTTGGGGACAAACACGGATCCGAGAAGAGGTCTCATCCTTTCGGGCCTTGCTCGAAGGGGTCGAAGAAAGATGGCACTAGTCACCGCTCTCCCACCCCAATAAGAGAGATAGCGGGAGCGCAAACCATGGTCGACGAGCCTCCCTTACTGGAGGCGAGAAAAGCAGCAGAGGAAATCGTTGGGGGGGGGGGAGCTCGGGGGGAGCCATCGAGGTTTCTCCCCTCCAAATAGTAATTGTATCAGACGACGTAGAGGAGACGTCACCGGTACGTTCGGCGTTCCCTCCGCCGGATGTCTTTCAGTCACCGGCGGTGGAGAGCCCATTGCGTATGGAGGAGGCCTCTGCTCTGATGGAGGGGTCAGAAGAGGCAGTGACGGCTGCCGAAGCTCAAGTGGAGCTACCCATCGAAAGGTCGATGGAGGACTCTTGCTGAAGGTCCCCCCTCCGCGGTTCTCAGGGACGTTGTGGAGGAGGCAAAAGCATCAGTAGAAGAAGAAGAAGAATCGTTGAACGAAGGGGACACTCAGGTCGAGGGTCCTTCGGTTAGGGCCGAGGACCCGCATGTTAGAGTCCTGGCAGAGGAGGCCGAGCGGATGGTTTCTCGTGCCGAAGTTCCTCAGGCTAGTTCTTTGGGAATGAGCTCTTTTATTCACAGCCCGAAGGTGGATGATATGCTCACTACCTTGATGAAATCCGTTTTGCGCGTGGGGGGAAGCTCCTCGATGGGCGAGCCTACCGCCGAGGATATCATGGATGCGGCTTTTGGTCGGCTTGGGGCGCCGAAGGATATTTTCCTTCTGCCTGAAATCAATAACGCTACCCTTATGACAATGGCTTCAAATTACGTCTCTCGGGTAAGTTGTTGTACCAAGGTTGTAGTTCCTAATTAGTCGGTCGGATCATGATTTCTTACTGGTGCTTTTCTCACAGAATGCTTTGGTAACGAGGGCGCTGACTTGGCGCTTGAATTTGGCCACTGGGGCCTGCGCTCAGGCCATGAAGGAAGCGGCCGCCCTTCGGCAAAGGTAGACTCAACTAGCCAACTTTCCAGGCCCTTGGCGCTCGTGAAGGCAGATCTTGAAAGGACGAGCGAGTCTTACTGACTTGCAGCCGAAAGGGCCTCCCGTTTAGAGGTTCAGGTCAAAGAGCTCTAGGGTTTCCGTGAACAATTGGATAAGGCTTGCCTGGAATTGTCTCAGATCAAGGCTAAATACGACGGCAAAATCAATGCCATGGAGCAACATTTCGATAAGAGGTGGGGCCAACTGAGGGCCAGTCATGCTGAGGAGAAGAATAGTTGGGGTAGGAAACTAGAGGAGGAGGAGCATAGATGCCGCAGCAGCGGGACCAACTCGTCAATATGGAGAATCGGCTGAAGTGGCAGAGTGAGCAAATTGCTCGGCTCACCGACGATCTTGATCAATCTTGGCAGGAAATTGGGGACAAGCAGTCCCGGATTAATGACCTCAAGGAGGGTCTGCAACAAAATAAATTGGCCAAGCTAAAGGCCTTGGAAAAGGTTCAGGAATTGAGCGATAAAATGGCTCGGCGGGAGGAAGAGGTATAGTGTCTTCCCATTTACTTGCTTTTGGTGCTTTTCTTTCGCTCACGGGTTCAAACGCCTTGACGTTTTGTAGATGGAGAGGATTGAGCTCGAGGCGCAGGAGAAGTTAAAAGCTTTAAGGGCGGAGTTATCCGCAAGTCACCGAATGAACCTCGAACTCCAAAACCAGCTTGCTTCGACTGTGGATGAGTACAAAAATTATGAGCAATTCTTTGAAGAATGTAGCGGGGCATGCGCCGATGCATTTCGGTTCGGAGAGGATGAGACTTGAGCAAGGATCTCTCGGGCACATCCCGAATGGAATTTGTCTCTTTTGGACGCCGAACATTTCGATGCTTGTACCCGGGGGCTGAAGAAGAGGAATACGAGGACATCTCAGATGTCGATCTTGAGGCTATTCTGGGCCCTAATGAGGCTGTGGCTCCTGAGGAACGCCCTCAGCTCGCTGCTGAGGAGCCAACATTATTCGAAGTGGGAGAAGCAAGTCAAGCTCTTCCGGATGTTATTGAGGAGGTTCCTGAGACCGACCCGAACCCTGACCCTTAAGGGCTGCACATGTATTTTTCTCCTTTCATACTTGTATCTTGGCCAAAACTTTAATGAATGGATCTTTTGTTCCCATGCCTTATTGCTTTAAATCACTTGTCGCCTAAATAGCCGTTTCGCGTTAGAAGCTGACAGTGAGTGGATCATGTGTAGTTCTCACCTTCGAGTAGGTTTGTTCCTTTCGAACTGAATGTCTCGCTTATTCAAAGCTGAGCTGATTTGCCTCGCTGATGCGTAAGCAGGCTTGGTTTGAGCTTCAAGGAAATGTCTTGGTCAAGGCCGAGGTTATGCAAATAGTTCTGTCAATTCAAAACAAGAAATCGGCTTGTCTGACCGAGGTATGAAGATGGTTCGGCGTGATATGACCAATAACTGCGCGAGTACCTTGGTCGGGATTTGGCGGATGGTCAAGTCTATGAGAAATCATTTCATTTTTTGCCAGGGCTGACGAGGTGGATTTGTGATTCGAAGGACGCTTTGTTTTTTGCGTAGGGCATTTATCCCGTTGGCCTTTTCTAATGAGGGCCTTTTTGACGTACAAGCTAAGCATTCGATCATCATTGGAGGGTGTCATTTTCACAAGGCGATTTCCCAGACTTGCTCATATCTCAAGGACCGGCGGGCGATTTCCTGCATTTAAGGCTCCTGATTCGAGATCAGAGGAAATTTTTTGTCGTGCGTCATGGCCTGGGAAATGCGCTCGGTGCGCTTTGAAAAGTGCTCTTTTCATTCTGAAATGCCACGTGGCGGTGTGGATAGGGCATTTTGAATCCTGAGGCTTTTTGATTTATTAGCTGCTCCCGGTCTGTTTGCCTATAAAATGGGAGGAGCAGGCCATGTTAGGCTATCTCCCAAGACTTTCTTTTCTGTGAGTGGTAAGAGTTTCCATGGTGTCTGTTTCGTTGAAGTTGAGAGCGGAGAGTCCGAGCTTTCTTTTTGAAGGTTGGTTCGTCCCAGATAGCTGGGGTGATAGAGAAGCTGCTGAAGAGCAAGCAGTCCTCAAGGGAGGAATTCTCAGCGGTCATGTGGAGAGCAAACGGAAAGCCCACAGAGGTCATATGGGGAGCGCACGTATGCACTTCCTGTGTGTCCTTTGTCACATGCCATGGGGACCATCGGAAATGCAAGGCATATGCATCCCCATGGTTTGCATGGACTTCGCCTCCTCCCTCCGCTTGAATTCCTCAGTTCATCTGACTGAGGAATCTTTTTTCATGTGAAAAAGGGAGGAGGGATGTGTTGGTCTGCTGGTTCTCTGCCATTTATGGTCGAGCAGTGGCTAGCAAACTAGCATTCCACTTGGGGGGATGCTTCATTGACATAAGCATCCACGGGTCTTTGACCTGGTTATGATCCCTCCACGTATTCCTCCGAGGGATTCATGGATGGCTTGCTTTGTTCTTTAGGATTAACCAGTGGCTTAACATAGCCTGTCTGGTTTCTCTGATTTCTGGGGTCGGATGTAAAGACATCGTTTATCAACCGAAGCTGCTCAACCGAGCCTTTTTATTTTACTTGTATTTCCTATGCTTTGACGCACTTGTAACACCTCTTGAGAGGTTATATTTCTCATCGATTAATGGAATAAAGAAAGTCTTTTGTTCTTTCTTCTTTTTTCAAATGTTTGCAGATGTTTGTTTTTTCCCTTTTGGCGTGACCATGCAGTCTTGCTCTTTTTAGACGCACCGAGTCATGCTCAGTTCGTAAACCTTCGATTGTGCTTGGGTAGCACTACCTTCGTTAGGCATTTTCATAGTGTTTGATCCCCTTTAAAGGAGGCACTAGTTTCTGTTCAAGCCAGAGGGAGGTCTAGGTGACCCTACTGGTTCATAAGATAGGCGCAGCCCGACAAAAAGGGGCTAAGTAGGTCTTTTCCTAAGGAGGAAATATTTGCACAATTCTGCTGATGGGCAAAGAGAGGGATTGCTTACTTGCGTCGAAGTATGATAAGACATATCAATTGCGCTAAAATGTCTGAGAAACTTACCAGCCTTGCCGTTACTGCAGAACCGTCGAGGCCACTTGGCTTTGTCTATGGCTTCAAAGATTAACAAGAAATTCAATTCGGCTTTGGCCGAGGGTTCTGGTAGCAAAAGATGTGCTTCGGCTTTGTCCGAGGCTTTTGATAATAAGAGATGCACTTCGGCTCTGGCCGAGGCTTTTGATAATAAGAGATGCACTTTGGGTATGGCCGAGGCTTTTGATAATAGCATATGCACTTTGGCTCTGGCCGAGGCTTTTGATAACAAAAGAGGCCCTTCTGCTCTGGCTGAGGCTGTTAATAATAACAGATGCACTTCGACTTTGGCCAAGGCTTTTGATAACAAAAGAGGCCCTTCTGCTCTGGCCGAGGCTGTTGATAATAACAGATGCACTTCGACTTTGGCCGAGGCTTTTGATAATAAGAGATGCACTTCGGCTCTGGCCAAGGCTTCTCATAATAACAGATGCACTTCGGCTCTGGCCGAGGCTTTTCATGATGACAGATGCACTTCAGCTCTGACCGAGGCTTCTCATAATAACATATGCACTTCGGCTCTGGCCGAGGCTTCTCATAATAACAGATGCACTTCGGCTCTGACCGAGGCTTTTCATAATAACATATGCACTTCGGCTCTGGTCGAGGCTTCTCATAATAACAGATGCACTTCGGCTCTGGCCGAGGCTTTTCATAATAACAGATGCACTTCGACTCTAGCCGAGGCTTTTCATGATGACATATGCACTTCGGCTCTGGCCGAGTCTTCTCATAATAACAAGCACTTCGGCTCTGGCCGAGGCTTTTCATGATGACAGATGCACTTCGGCTCTGGCCGAGGCTTCTCATAATAACAGATGCACTTCGGCTCTAGCCGAGGCTTTTCATGATGACAGATGTACTTCAGCTCTGACCGAGGCTTCTCATAATAACAGATGCACTTCGGCTCTGGCCGAGGCTTTTCATAATAACAATGCACTTCGGCTCTGGCCGAGGCTTTTCATAATAACATATGTACTTCGGCTCTGGCCGAGGCTTTTCATAATAACAGATGCACTTCGGATCTGGCCGAGGCTTTTCATAATAACAGATGCACCTCGGCTCTGACCGAGGCTTTTCATGATGACAGATGTACTTCAGCTCTGGCCGAGGCTTCTCATAACAACAGATGCACTTCGGCTCTGGCCGAGGCTTTTCATAATAATAGATGCACTTCGGCTCTGGCCGAGGCTTTTCATAATAACAGATGCACTTCGGATCTGGCCGAGGCTTCTTATAATAACAGATGCACTTTGGCTCTGGCCGAGGCTTTTCATAATAAGAGATGCACTATGTGCTGGGATGCTTCTTTGCTTTTAACCAGCATATCGTCGACATGCACCTTCATGTTACGGCCGATCTATTCCTTGAAGACCTTGTTAACTAGCCTTTAGTAAGTAGCACCTGCATTTTTCATACTGAAAGGCATGATATGGTAACAATACGTACCTCAGTCGGTTTTGAAGATGGTCTTCTCTTCATCCTCGGGCACCATTTGGATTCGATTGTAGCCCGAATAGGCATCCATGAAGGTCAGTATCTGATGACCCGAAGTAGCGTCTACAAGCTGGTTGATTCGGAGGAGAGAGAAAATGTCCTTCGGACATGCTTTGTTAAGATCGATGAAGTTAATGCAGATCCACCACTTGCCGTTCGGTTTTTTCACCATAACAACATTTGACAGCCAGCTAGGGTAGTTTACCTTCCAAATAAAGTTAGCCTTGATGAGCTTGTCAACTTCCTCCTCAATGGCCTTCTGTCGCTCAGGGGCGAAGCTCCTTTTCTCCTGCTTAACGGGCCGGGACATCTCATCCATATTGAGACGGTGGACGAGAACACCTGGGCCGATCCCCGGCATATCAGAAGCGGATCAGGCAGAGATATCAGCATTTTATCGTAGAAAGTTGATCAGCTCCAGTCGAGGCTTCCTCTTCAGTAGCGACCCAATCTTTATAGTTCGGTCGGGCCGGGCTTCGTTCGGTAGTATCGCCTCCAGCTCTTCGGTTGGCTCTCCTTGATGCTCGGCGAAACCCTCCCGAGCATCCAGCCTGTCAACCTCGGGCGGTGTGGACTGAAGGCTAGTGATGAAGCATTGCCGAGCCATAGCTCGGCTTCCTCAAACTCCCCCAATTCCCTGTTCGGTAGGAAACTTCATGACTAGATGCGGGATGAAGACGACAGCTCTCAGGGACATTAGGCCAGGTCTCCCAAAGATTGCGTTGTAGGGCGACTGGAGCTTGGTCACCGAAAAATCTGTGTGAACAATGGCAACACAGGGCCAAGTTCCTGCTTGGACCGTCAAGGTCATGACTTCCTCTGGGGTAATAATCATCGCCAGTGAACCCCATTAGGGTGGAGTCCACGGCTCGGAGACTCTCCATGAACAGTTTCATTTTTGCAAACACATCAAGGTACAGAATATTGACAGAGCCCCCACTATCAGCAAGAATCCAGCTTACATCATGATTGTTTAGATTGAGAGATACAATCAGCGCATCATCATGCGGGAACTGTATCTTCTAGAGATCATCATTGGAGAAGGAGAACCCATCAGTCCGTACTCTCTTTGGTGTCGAATCATCCCGCCGGCCCGACGGACTACCGACCGCATCGATCACATTGATGTGGCCAACAACCAGGGGATTTGGAGGAGGAGGCTGCTAAGGCTCGGGCTGGCAGTTACCCCCATTTCTTGGCTCGGGCGCCCCCCTGAATTAGTTCAATCTGCCCCGCTGGATGAGCCTCTCGATTTCATTCTTCAGCTGCCAGCATTCTTTGGTGTCGTGGTCATGGTCCCGATGGTAGCGGCAGTACTTGGTGGGGTCTCTCCGGGTCGCATCCCCTCGGAGAGGAGGCGGTCGAGGGAGTTGACGCTCTATCTCCATAAGGATCTGCGCCCTCGGGGTAGTGAGCGGGGTGAACCGGTTGAACCTCCTAGGCGGGCTTTGGGTGCGGTTCCTCGGCGGTGGTGAAGGAATCCTTTGGCGGCGAGGTGGGCTTAGCTGATGGATATATTGGTGTTTGTCCAAGACCTTGGACTCCTTCTTTCTTGCCAGCTCGGTGCGGGCAGTTCTCCGCGATTCCTCGACTCTGGCGTACTTATCCGCTAGGGCCATCATGTCAAAGAGGTTCGGAAGGTAACTGACCTCCAATGCCAGGTAGAAGTCACTCTCCTTTAACACCCCGCCCGCTAGGGCTGACATGGCCACCTCATGGTTAAGGTGATCCACTTTCAACATGGCCATGTTAAATCGACCGAGATAGTTTTTCAAGGATTCCTCCTCTCTTTGCTTAACCTCGGAGAGGGAATCAGATATCTGCCGGTGACAATGGCTGCTGACAAATTGGCTGATGAAGAGGCGGCTCAGCTCATCGAATGAACCAACGGAACCTAGTTTTAAGGCATTAAACCAGGTTCGAGTGGACCCCCTAAGGGTGGAGGGGAAGGCGCGGCAGAGAATCGCATCTGATGCCCCATGGAATATCATGATCGATCGGAAACTACTATGGTGGTCATCGAGATCGGAAGATCCGTGATAAGGCTCGATGGCACGCAGCTTGACATGGAAGGGAATCACTTCCCCCATGATCTCCTTGGAGAAGGAAATGTCCTGCTCTACCCTATGCTAAAGCGAATAGGCTTGTCTGACGGCGTCTAACTCCTAACGCCACTCCTGATGCATCTCCTGCATCTGCTGCCTGATCCCTTCATCCAGAGTGGTAGGAGGGATCGGGCGATGAGAAGGCAGCAGTGGTGTTGAATCCTGAGAGGATACCAGGGAGGGAGAGCAAACCCGCCTGGACCTGAGTAGGCTCTTCCCTCCAGCTCATTGCAGCGCCGGTCTCACCTTTGCAAGCCGGCGACCGCGATCCACTGCCCCAAGCGGATCGAAAGAGGAGATTGCAGGCAGAGTGGGGGCAGCAGTCTCCTCGCGAGGCTGGGAGGCAGGAACGGCAGGGCCAGCCTAGAATCCCTGGATCATCTAGGTCAATGCTTGAACCTACTGAACCAGAGTGGCGAACTGGTCCAGGATTACTTCCGCTGCCGGTGGGGAAGGAGTTTCAGCTGGTGGTGGTAGCGGAGGTGCTACATCACTAATTGGATCAGGCCTTTGAGACGCAGCCTGATCTTGAGCCTCAGAGATGGCTCTTTTCCGATTGACCATTAGAGGATGCTTCTTCTGATTTCTTAGTATTGTTTCCTGGATTACAAGTTTATGGGACTTGAGGCCCTTCCTCTAGCGCAATCTGTTTCCGCGAAAATCCGTTCTCTAACTTGGGTGCACTTCCGGCTCTGGGTTTGAACTTCGATCTCGACGTCCGAGGTGGAACCTGCAAGACAGTCCGTGCTTGCAAAGGTTTTCCTTAGGGTTGTCCTCTGCGGGGGACCCTCCGATGCCCAAATCAGTGAAGATTCACAGCAGGCAGATGTGAGGAGAAAACTTTTCACAGAAGAATCTTTCTCCAAGCTCTCGATCGAAGCTCTAATGGAGTGATCGATTCCGTAAAGCCAAATGAATGTACAAGGTAATTTTTTACATGCGTCCTTGAGAGGTTGAAGTGTTGTGATATTTATAGATGATCACCTGATTCCATGGGCGCATCGTGGGGGCTGAAAGTTATTATGATTTGAAATGGATTCGAATCGAGTTTGTTACGAGGTCAGTAGGATCTGTATCTTGTCAGTTAGAGGATCGACGGCTAGGAGAACTCGCTGATGCCTTGTGGTTCCACGATTACGTAGGCTCTAGGCCACTCCTGGGTATGATTCTCTGTTTGGAATTTTATTCTGTTTCAGCGAATAGGGACTCTCCCGTGCCGGATTCCGCAGAGGTATTTTGAATGCCGTGGCTGGCCTGGTTGAGGAATAGCTTGATTTTCCGAAGTGTAAAATGGATCGGCTCGAATGAGCGAAAAATAAGGATGGCTCGACTCGACCAAAGAATAAGGA
Organism: Calamus simplicifolius; assembly: GCA_900491605.1. Classification (NCBI taxonomy): domain Eukaryota; kingdom Viridiplantae; phylum Streptophyta; class Magnoliopsida; order Arecales; family Arecaceae; genus Calamus; species Calamus simplicifolius. Next base: position 738,403 of record UESW01004089.1, on the reverse strand, counting down.
TGGCTCGGCTCAGATGGCCGAAGCATAAGGATAGCTCGGGTTACCGAGGAATAAGGATAGCTCGGCTTAGATGGCCGAAGCATAAGGATAGTCTGGGTTGTCAGGATGACCCGACATCATCAGAGCTGATTTGACCTTGTCGCTGAAATGTCACGCCAACCGACCAGCGAGGTATTTGGATTGGGCGTAACCTCATCGTTGATGTGAGCGATTAATAACACAATAATAATTTTATCCCTCATCATAACTCATGATGCAATAGAAGAAAAAAAGCAAAGAAGAGAAAAGAGGAGAAGAAGTATATATATATATATATATATATATATAATGAGAAAAGGCCAAAGAAAAAGATGTTTCCACTGGTCAGAGGTGTTGCACTTCAGAGAGGGTACATTTTGTCCTTGATGGCTAGATTTAAATGTTATTTTTTGAGGAAATAAATTTAATAATTTATAGCTGTCAAGAAGAAACGAGAATGCCATGACCATTATCAAATTGTATGTTAGCAGGCATTCTATTGGGAATTTTCTTTCAAATAGTGAGGAAACAAGGTGTAGGCATCGGAGACAATGGAGAGCAGAGAGAATGAAAGCGCCAATGCATGGCTAAATTCTAATCGATGGTATATAATTTTCTAGAGGGCACTTCCTGGACCCTACGGAATGATACGAGACCCCGACAGGCCGTGATGCGTGAAGATATGCGATGCTGCAAAGCGTCACATGTGATGCTAGAATCCAAGTGTACTTCGCAATAACTACAGTTTAATTGGACGCTGTCCTGAAACTCTTCGGAAAAATCTTGGTGTATATGGTGCAGCATGAACTGTGTCGCAATGATTAACTTGCGATGCATATATATATATATATATATATATATATATATATATATATATATATATGCTTGTTAAAAATAAAAAGCATATGTTGTCAGTTAATCATCATGGATGATACACTTGTTTTATATCATACGGTGTAGCAAAATTTTTTCGTAACTCATTTGTGCTTGGGCTTGAGCCTTTCCAACCGCTGCAACATCTCCAATAGATCCTCCGAGGAACAATCGGACAAAATGCTTTTTTTTTTTTTTTATACAGGCGGGCGATCACACTAGTCTAGTGCGAGTCAACCCAGATACATCTGAATACAAAATTTGCAACAAAACAGGAGGGCAAGGGTCACCCATTCTCCATATCCTATAACCAACGTACTGAGCCACAGCAGTCGCCGCCCAGTCAGCCACCGAATTGGCTTCACGAAACACATGACGGATCTGGGCAGTATCCACTTCCTGAAGCATAGACCATATTTCCCTGAGAATCTGATTAGTGGATGCTTCGTGAACACTTCCTTCTACAACCACTGAATGACTGTCATGGAATCACCCTCGATCACAAGCCTCTGTGCTCGAAGAGTCTGAGAAGCATAAGAAATACCTGCCCAAGCAGCATAAAGCTCGGACATAGGGACAGAAGAATCCAGGGTGCCAAATCCACCCACTGCCAGTATATCGCCTTAAGGCCCACGGATGATGAAGGCCGAACCAGCCAATCTACCATGGACACTCCCATCAAAGTTGATTTTGACAAACCCTAGAGGGGGAGCTCCAAGAAAATGAAAACCGTACGCCGATTCGCTGTCGAAACAGCAGGGGAACCCCAGAGGCCAGAGATGTCATAACCAACCGCTTGAGCAGCACAGGCATAATCCACGGACAAGGATCTAATCTTCATCACAAGCCGATGAGGAGAAATAAAATCCTCCGAGAATATAATCTGGTTCCTCGATAACCAAATCTGGTAGGCCGTGGCCGCCCAGATACCACGTTTATCCTGAAGAGCAGTCCGAAGATCTTGAAAAAAGAGAGGACGTGGGGAACCATAAGCATCCTCTCTATAACCATAGCCCATCAGGTACCAAATCCGACTTGCTCTCGGACATTTGAAGATCGCATGGTCTGTAGACTCGTCCTCCAAACCACACAGGAGTAGGTCGGCTGGATAGACACACCCCTATGAGAGAGCAGGGTACACATCGGAAGGCAGAGTCCCAAAGAATGCTTTCTTTCACAATAGCAGATAAGTAGCACCTTTATTTTTTAGTACAAGATCAGCACCACATTCATCCCGTTTGAAAGATTGCAGCAGTAAAACCTCATTTGAAAGAATTGCTTGTGTTATCAAAAATTACTATTATATTTTATTCTTAATTTATACTTTATTATATTATATAATTATATTATATTTATTATAATATAATAATATTTAAATTTAATATAATATTGTTGTCGCCAAGTCATGTTCTTCAAACGTCGGATAACGGGGTGAATCCGGTGGGTGGTGAGGACGGTTTGGAAATCTCCTAACGCCTCTTTCTTGACGGGATTTCTGCAAGAAAGTCTTCGGGGACCGATTGCTTTGATGGGGACTCTTCTATGCTCAAGTGAGCAACTTGTAAAACAGTGATGAACAGTGGACTAAAAGACTTTAGCTAGAAAAACTTTGAGTTCAGATCCCTTCTTTCGTTATGAGCGAAGGATCTTATACCTGTCCGAGAGTTCCCTTTACCCGCTTTTTGGAAGGTTGTTAATTTCGAGGCGTTATTGTACGATAGCGGACAGGTGGCAAGGTTGACAAGGACAGATCGTAACCACTCCTGAGTTTGTCAGGGATAGTCCTGCTCGTCAGCCTCCTGCCAAGTACGGTGCCACAGGTGATAGGTGGGCTGGGTCACATCAGAAGTGCGCCGTAACTGGCAGTGGCCACGTGTGGTCGCAGGCGGTTAGTGGGCCACGTGGCGGTAGTAGGTGGTTGATAGGCCACGTGGCGGGCTCCAAGCAGTCCGAGACCGAGGGGGACCTTGGAGTCCAGGCCGAGAGGGCTCGGGAGTCCGAGGCCAAGGAAGACCTTGGAATCCGAGGCCAACGGGGTCCGAGAGTCCGAGGCTGAGCGGGCGCTGGAGTCCAAGACCGAGGGGGCCCTTGGAGTCCGAGGCCGAGGGGGCCCAAGAGTACAAGGCCGAGGGTGACCTTGGAGTCGAAGGCCAAAGGAACCCGAGAGTCCGAGGTTCCGTCGGTCGCCCTATCTGTTAGCCTAACATGGTTTGATCAACCATATCAGATATAATATTATATTATATTATAATCATGATTGCAATAGTGTTTCAAAACTCTAAGTTGACTCTTTATGAATTGACCTACCAATAATTTGGTTGAGTCAACTAGTATACTTTTAAGAGCCCACTTACGGTGCTAGTTGGCTTACAATGTATAATTAAATTATAGTACTCCAAACATGTAAAATGAGCTACATTGTAACTCAACATATAGTATAATTTTAATTATAGGGCTCCAAAATCTCAGTGCAGTTAAAGATGGGTGAAACGTTGTCCTGAGTTTTTTTTCTTGCTTTAAAATCCATGCTATTCTGCTCTCTGATTCTTACGAATCCTGTGCTTTAAGATTCGTGTTTTCTGAGTCTTCTTCTCCGATCTCCCGGTGATCTTCTTCGTCTTCTCCTCTCCTCTGCTCCGAACCTTTCTCTGGTCGCCTCATCTTCCCCTATGGCGTCGGATGCTGCGGCAGGAGGCTGGGTTCCTGGGAGACGGACTGTGGATTCCGAGTTTTACTGGGTCACCCCATCGTCCTCGCCGGCAGAGGTAGCGAGGTTGGAGGTGATGTATCCAGAGGTGGTGGCTGTGCCGGAGGCTGAACTTGAAGCTGAGCTGGTTGAGTGGAAGCAAAGGGCCGTGATTACGCGCTCCTTCCAGAAGTGGGTTCCCGCTGAGGCCCTCATCAGGGAATTCTGGCGCTCTGGAGTTAAAGGTGAGATTATCCCTGTTAGTATGGCATTTCGATGCCATGTTTTCTACTTCGAGTCGGTTGAAGCGTGTGATTTGGTGCTCCAGCGTCCCTGGGTTGTCAATGGCCAAGTGATTGGGACTGAGGCATGGCGGCCGGAGTTTACTCCGGCTGAGGATTCCGTCCCGGTGGTGTTGGTTTGGGTTAGATTGCCGAACCTCCCTCTAGAGTATTGGAAGGAGGAATTTCTTAAGGCGATTGTGGCTCCGGCGGGAGATTTCTTGTGTGCTGATGCTGCTACAAAGGCGAAGAACAAGGGAGCTTATGCTAGGGTTTGCCTCCGGATGGATCTTCGTCGCCCTCTTCGGCCGGGTACCCGGATTCAGGGAATTAATCTGCCATTTTGGCAGCAATTTGCATATGAAAATATGCAAGGGATCTGTCTGAGCTGTGGATCGTTGCATTTGGGAGGGGCGTGCTCTGTTACGGCAAGGTCAGCTGAAGCTTCCCCTGATTCCTTCTCTCCTTTCAGACCGTGGATTACTGCTGCCAGGCAACGGCGGGTCGGCTCTGCTTCTCAGGCGGATGAGAGGGGGAAGGCTCTGCCCACATCCTCTTCGTCTGTCCCTGGCAATGCTTCTGGTGCTCTGAAGGACCTGAACGGGAATCGATCGGGCAAGGAGGCTTCGTCCGACGGCTGGGTTTCACCGGTGAAGGTGGCTCGCCGGAGATCCTCCTCATCATCGAAGATGGTGATCGCGCCTTCGGCTGAGTCCAGTCTCCCTGGGTCTTGTTCAGGACTGGGGTCTCCTGGCACGGGGGGCGTGCCGATGAAGCCAGCATGTGCCATTTTTAAGGCTTTGAAGAAAGACCTGTTACCACCTAAGGAGGCTGGCACCCGAGAGCAGTTTCTGAATGTTTCAGATGTTTCCAAGAACCCATTTGCCAATTTAGGTTTGGATTCGGGTACAGTTGGTCAATTGGATAATAGGGATGGCTGTCCTGGGCCCCTGAAGCGACCCAGACCGGAGGTTTGTCTGCCTCCTAGGGCTGTATCTACTCCAGTGAAAAGGAAGGGGAAAGGTAAGCCACCTTTGTCAAAACTTGAGGGGGCCAAAATCTTGTCTCATGATCGGCTCGATCTTCCCCCCTATAGCCAGGATGGCAGCAAGGAGAAGGCGACGTCGACCCCAGATAAGGGTGCCAGGGTTTATGTGAGGATTGATGCTGCTGATCCTATGGGCTTGGATTCTGATTTAGTGGCCTCGGAGCAGATTCTCCAGATTGATAAATCTGGGGTTCAGTCGGAAGGCTCGCGAGTTTGTTCATTACAGATGCCTGAGGAAGGCATCATGAGGAAAGGGGTTTCAACTGATTGTATTATGTTGGAGGACCAGGGAGGGGTCCGAGCCTCCCCCAGTTTGTAAATGAAGATTTTACTTTGGAATGTGAGAGGAGCTCGAAAGCCTTCATTTCGCTCCTCTTTTGGTAGATTGTTACAGTTATATCATTTTGATATATGTATCCTTTTGGAAAATAGATTATCGGGTGATAGTCTGGCCAAGTTTCGTAGGCAGATTGCTCATTCGTGGTCCTCGTATGCGGTGGACGCTGATGGTTTGTCAGGAGGTATGCTGGCTATATGGCGGGGTTCTGATCTTTGAATCCATGCTTTTCATCAGTGTAAGCAGCAGATTGGTCTTATTGTTTCTGAAGGAACCTCTAATCCCTGGCTCCTATCGGCTGTCTACGCCAGTACGGACTATCGGGAAAGAAGGGTTCTTTGGTCTGAATTGTAATCCGTGCTTGCTCAAGGTCTTCCTTCTATTATTGCAGGGGATTTCAACTGTATCACTGAGGCCAATGAAAAATGAGGGGGTAGACGGGTTACAGGAACTGCTGATATTAATGAATTTAGATCTTTCATTGATTCTTCCGGGTTGTTGGATTTGGGGTATTCTGGACCCCAATTTACCTTGTGTAATAATCGTCAGGGGTCTGCTCGGGTTTGGGAGAGGCTGGATAGGGCTTTAGCTACTGAACAATGGATTCACATTCACCCTGCTGTTATTGTTTCTCACCTTCCCCGAATTGCCTCGGACCACTGCCCTATTTTGATTTCCATGGAGGCTCCTCAGCATCAGCGTAAGCAGTTTAGATTTAAACAGTTTTGGTCTGCCCACTCTGCTGCTCGTACTATTATTTCTCAGATTTGGCATCTTCCTGTCAGGGGCAATGCTGTCTATCGGTTATCTCACCGTCTTAAGATGGCCAGACACAGGTTATCCAGATGGAATAGGACGGAGCTGGGGGATCTAACCAGACAAGTTGAACAGGTTGAAAACGACATTAGGGATTTGCAGTCTAAGGAAGATCTGGATGGCTTTCTGGTTCACTCGGACCTCTCTTCTCTTCGGGAAAATCTTGCTTGTCATCACTCCCTCCTTCGGCAGCAGGAGGTCTACTGGTGGCAGAGATCTAGGTTTTAGTGGATTCGCGACGGGGATCGTAATACTAGATTTTTCCATCAGGCCACCCTAAAGCATCGTGCGGCTAATAGGATTCGCAGGATAGTTGACGATGAGGGGAATAGTCAGGAGGATGTTCAGTCTATCAGGGAGCTGCTTCTTCACTTCTTCCAGTCAAGATGGGCAGAGTCCACTGGTGATGGTGGTCCGGTTATTCAGGTTCCGAACTCGAGAAAGGTGTCTTCTTAGGATAATATTATGCTTGCCAGATCTATTTCAGTGGATGAAATTAAGGAGGCCCTTTGGGAGCTGGGTCCGGATAAGGCCCCTGGGCCTGATGGCTTCCCTCCTTTTTTCTTCCGTCACTACTTGGATATTGTTGGTCAGGAGGTGGTCCAGGCTATTCAAACTGTGTTCCAATCTAAACACATTCTTGAGGAATGGAATCAGACCTTGATTACTTTGGTGCCTAAACGCTCCGATGCATCCCTTCCACAGCATTTTAGGCCCTTAAGTCTATGTACTACTCTGTATAAGGTTTGTGCTCTCCTTTTAGCTCGCTGCCTCAGTATGGTGATTCCTCGCATCATTTCTGCTGAGCAGGGGGCGTTTATTAGAGGGCGATCTATATCGGATAACGTCCTCATTGCCCAGGAGTTTATGCATGACTTTCACAGAGCTCCAGCTAGTCGCTGTCTTATGGCTGTTAAGCTGGATATGGAGAGAGCTTATGATAGACTGAGTTGGACCTTCTTGCATCGCACTCTTCAGGAGTTTGGATTTGATGGGCTGTTTATTGAGTGGATAATGGGTTGCATTCTGAGGCCTTGTTTTTCCCTGATCATTAATGGGACTCCGACTGAGTTCTTTCGCTCCGCTGTTGGGCTTCGGCAAGGATGCCCTTTATCCCCTCTGCTATTTATCTTAGCTGCGGATGATCTCTCGCATGCTTTCTACCAGGCTCAGCTTGAGGGGCAGATTACTCCTTTTAGGGCTGGTGTACAGGGCCCTCCGGTTTCCTATCTTCTTTTTGCTGATGATTGTATTCTCCTTGGTCGGGCTACTATTGGAAATGCGGCTTCATTCTATTCTATTATTCAGCACTACTGTCAGGCTTCGGGACAAAAGGTGAATTTCCTCAAGTCTTCTATATGTTTCAGCCCGAAGACCTCTAGGTCCATCAGGGAAGCCATTGTCAGCTTGTCGGGTATCACTACTCAGACTGACAGGTTTATGTACTTGGGGATCCCTATACGGTTTGTATGCCTATCCAAGATGGAGGTCTTGGGATTCAGTCTCTCATTGTTAGAAGGGAGGCCCTTCTTGCTAGACATGCTTCGAGATCCCTCCTGGAGCTGCATTGTATGTGGAGCACTCTAATGCGCGCTAGGTATGGTGACTGATCGTTTGCCTTGCACATTTGCCCACCTCTGGGTTGTTCCTCTTTTTGGAGGGAGGTTTGTCGTCTTGGCCAGACTATTCGGGAAAATCTCTCTTGGATGATTGGTGATGGAGCTTCGATTGATGTCAGTCAGGACACCTGGATTTCTGAGATTCCTCTATCTAGGTGGCCCTCATTTGTTAGTATTGATGCCCCATCCAACTTAAGGGTCAAGGATTTGATTTCAGTAGATCCCCCTGCTTGGCATATCCCCTCGGTGACTCGTTTCTTTGGTATGGAGCTTTGTAAGCGGATTCTCTCCATGCCTATTACACCTGGCCGTTTATCTGACTATAGGGTATGGCAGAGGTCCTATCTCTCCAGGGCTCCTACCAGGGATTTGATGAAGATTTTCAGGCCTGTGCCCAGCGTTCGGAGGATGCGGCGTGGATTTGGAAGATCCCCACTCTTCCTAGGATTCAACTCTTTATCTGGAAGCTTCTGTGGGATTGTCTGCCTACCTGTGTCCTCCTCTCTCGGAGGGGTCTGGCTATTCAGCCGATCTGTCCCTTGTGGAGGCTAAAGGAGGAATCTACTGAGCATGCTATCTTTATATGTTCCAGAGCTAGACGGATATGGGATCTGGTGGGTTATTCTGTTAGATTGCTTGATTCAGGCTCCCCTCGCTCTTCGTTTCTTCTTGACCTCCGGAGGGATATCAGCAAAAGAATGGGCTTTGGGCTACCACGGCTTATCATATTTGGCTCTCGAGGAACCAACTTATTTTTACTGATGATTCTATCTCTGCTCTCCAGATTGTAAGGAAGACTAGATATTTGGTAGCGGACTGTGCCCGTATTGGTTCTGACGTCTCTGGCCTCTGGGGTTCCCCTGCTGCTTCGGCAGCAAACCGGCATACGGTTTTCATCTCTTGGGAGCCCCCCTCCAGGGTTTATCAAAATCAATTTTGATGGTAGTGTCCGCGGTAGAGCTGCAGGTTCTGCTTTTGTCATCCGTGGTCACCATGGTGACTTGTTGGCTGCGAGAGGGTTTGGTACTCTTGACTCCTCTGTCCCTATGTCTGAGCTTTATGCGGCTTGGGCGGGCATCTCTTATGCTGCTCAGATTCTTCATGCTAAGAGGTTTTTGATTGAGGGTGATTCCAAATCGGTCATCTCTTGGTTGCAGAAGGAGAATTGACCTCCTGGCTCTGCGAATCCGATTCTTTCGGATATTTGGACTATCCTGCGGGAGAGCGACTGCGCCCAGATCCGTCATATTTATCGTGAAGCTAATTCGGCGGCGGACTGGATGGCTACGGCAGCAGCGCAGCATGCTGGATCGTGGATATGGAAGCCGGGTGATCCCTGTCCTTCTTTATTGAGGCAAATTTTGAGTTCGGATCTATCTGGGTTGATTCACACGCGACTAGTGTGATCACCCGTATGTACCAAAAAAAAAAAAAAAAAAGATGGGTGAAACTATAAAAGTAGTTCTTGAAAAAATGCCCCAACATAATAATAATGAGCAGCTAGCTATACACCAAGCTTAAACTCTAGATGTAAGCATAAAATTTCAACCCCATATCAACATGAACAAGATCAATCGGCTGCCTTTTAGCTCCTGCTACTAATTTTTCCCCATGCCCCAGGGCAGCTAGACTACACCACAAATGCCCTCAGCATAATCCCCAGAAGGGCCACTGTGATGTTGCAGCAACAAGTGTCAGCATGGCCGGTAATCCTGTTATGACTAGAAACAAGATAAAATTTGTACAACTTAAGAGAAAATCCGTGTCTGCACTGTTGCTACTGGTATCTAAAAAAGTTTGTATCAAATTGTTAAGAGCTTTAGTACAATATAAATTTAAAACACACACACACAGAACTACTTAAGGGAAGAGGGGGAGAACAAATAGATGTTAGCTGGATCTCAGCAAGACTGCTGAGACTTCAGTCTCTGCTTTATCCATGAAATGTAATCATTCCAAGCTTTTAAATTCCCAATTTTCCTATTATCAAGACTCTCTTAGTAAGAACCAGGTATAATTGTGCACAGTATAGGATTAAGTTGCAAGACATCTCAATTATAATTTAGCTCAATGCACAGTGCATTCTGGTCAAGAGATGGGTTTATGTTTCCTACCAACCTAAAGAATAACCTTCTTCCTTCTTCTTTTTTTTTTCCTTATTTTACAGTAAAATAAAGATGACAATGTAGAACATCCTGACATTCATTAACTAAAACCCAATCCCAATCAGTAGGAAGCACTCCAAACAGCATCCTCTCCCTCACCGCATTTCGCATGAATATCCTTCATCCTCTCGACTGATTTGCAGATCCCGCTGCAAGTCCAATCAAATGATGCAATGCACATATTCCCTACCTGGGCCTTCACCTCACAGTCTGCAGGGAAAACATTGATGAAAGATCAAGAACTGCATTATTCAAGAAGAAAATCATCAGAAACAACACTAACTAGAAGAATACTGCACCTTGAGTTTTGCAGCACATGTCATGCTCATCTATGTGCTCAACTTCAAGGCCAATAAACCAAGAGCCCATTGATACGTCTTCGTTAGCATATTTGTGCAGTATAGGCCTGCAACATGACCAATTTATCAGAAAACTTTCATCATTTCCTGCATGCCAAAACATCTTCTTTTTTTTTTTCTTATTCTTACCGGTTGATTGAAATGTATGTGGCTAGATCTTTTGAGATGGCATAGATTTGCCCGGTGGCGTGACGAAAATATTTGTTTCCTTCCTCTCCAAATTTCCAGTATTCTGGCTCATGATATTTTTTACTCCTAAAACACATGCAAACAGTTCAGGCATAAAAATTATTAATTTTTTTCCATTTAAAGATAGCCTTTTTTCAGTGAACAATAACCAGATGCTTACTTCTGAGAAAGAACCGGACCGGACTTCATGCACCCAATGTAGGCCCTGGGCTTTGATCTGTAACGAGCGAGTGTTGCAGCAAGCACACCTGCAATATGTATGAAATATTTCAGCAACCTTCATGAGTGCAAAAGGAGGAGAAATCTCCAGTAACTGAAGTCCAAAGACAAACCTAAATTAACATGTACATCATCATCCACCTTGACATAAAACTCAGCATCCCATTTGGCAAGTGCAGTAGAAAAATATATTTTTGTTTTCGCAGAAAGTTTGTGATATCCTTCAACATGATCCTGTAACAAGAAGCAAACACTGTCAGGTTGCACATAAGATATGATTTCATTAAGCCTGGGACTCCTGCTGCCAGAACACTCACAGAATATGCCTTACCAGCCTAAGAAAATCATGATACTGAGCCTCTTCTGCATCAATAGCCTTATCAGAAATGTTGTGGGATATTGCACTGCATAGAGATAGCTGGGGTCATCATTGGATTGTCAAGGCGGTTCATGTACCACGTCTATTAATTATTAGTTTAACTGCTTATAACTAACAGTTACATAGTTATCCTAGAGACTATTGAAGATAAACCAACATTCTCTCATGAAGACAACAAAAGGAAAATAGTTAACTAGAAGATAACAATGTAAAACACAAAAAACTGGCAACAGTTCACCAACCATACATGATGACAGTGGAAGACATTTATGATTTTTCATTCAAAACAGAGCAAATGCATAATTCTTTGAACCAACTATCTTGGGGATTCCTTCTATTTAAACACAATTTAATTAAATATTCAATTTTTGAAAAAGACCGAAGGCAGGGAGGAGGGACCGTGCAGTGAAGGTCAGGACTTGGTGGGGACAGGATTAGAAAGGAGGAATTTCTCCCACCTGATAGTTGGAGACCCCTGTTTGACTGCACTATTAGATCAAGAGCTACAAAAGAAGCTCAGAATAAAGGTCTTCTTGAAATTAACAAGCAAGGATTCAGATCAATCCCACCATACATCTCCTATGGAGGAAATTTTGCTGAACTAGGCCCTCCCCTTTAGGGATATGGAGTATATATTGACAACACACTATACAAATAACTTCTGATCATGTCATCATCATGTTGGGATCAACCAAAACCCAAGATCAGTCAGACATTCAGGTTGTCAGTTCAGATCATTATCAGGTAATAAAGTCAAAATGCTCCATCCAAACCTGACAAATATGGTTGGATTCCAGTGGCAGTCAAACCATGATAGTCTAGTTTCTCTTGCATCAAATTAGTTAGTCCAAGTTTTAAGATTAGGAATGATAATAATTGCATTAGTATGCTAAAACACATGTTATGACACATAAATTGAAATTTCATTAATATCAATCATGGTCTGCATATTTTAGAACATGGAGAGATTTAAATTCACTAGGTTTTAATGATTACATCATAGTAAAACAATACATGTTTTTTAAACCATTAATTTTTGCGAAACCTAGTGCTTAGGCTAGACTTTTTATAGTCTAGGTCATCTTTAACGGTTTGGATTTCCTATTTGAATAACCCATCATTAATTTTGAATTGTTATTTTTTTCAAAAAAATTGACATAAAGTGTGCAGTCCCTCTCAGATATGCATGTGTTCATGTATGTGCGCATGTGTGCACGTGGGTCATGGTGCAATATTATCAGATTATTTCTCAATTTGCAAGATCAAATTGAAATGATTAGTTATCAAGTCAACCAAATATTTGGACCATAAATATGGCATTGCATTGGCATACAATATGATCACAATGCATAGTCTTCATGCATAATGCACAAAATAAGCCTTGCCCAAATGCACAATGACAATCCATCAATTGTAAATAAATACTCCTAATCTTTCATGAGAGGCATGACATATCTTGGCACTTTTAGCCAAATTGCTTCACTACTTGAGAGGTACTCTTTCTAGAAGATATCGTAATTCATAAATATCACGTCAGTCCCAGCCCTAAGAAAAATAATAAATCAGCAAACCCTTCAGATCTTTACATGTTTATGTTTTCATCAATCAATGTCTACTGCTAGGAGATAAAGACTGCTGAAAATTTAGCACCAATCTAACTTCACTTTTGTAATTCTAAAGCATAGCAGACATCCAACTTTCTTCCTAAAATTGGTATTTGATACAAGATATCATAAACTGCTCGAGTTTGAGTATCAAATGTATCATTAACATTTAATATTTTCAAATCTGTTCATCCATTTGCCCATTCATACTTCTAGTACCCCTTTCTAAATGAAAATTTTTTCTATCTCATTCATAGATTATCTTCTATGTTATCCCAATATCCCAATTTCATCACCAATTTACATCTTTAACTTTATTCCTTCCTAACATAAATGCTAGCATCCTAAGATTCGTTGTCTTAGAAATTGCGACTCCATCCAATGCATGGGTTTCAGTTTCCTATATCAAGAGATGCCAGCTACAATTTGTCAAATAGTTAAACTAAATTCTCTAAAAGGCGAAAGATACAGAAGCAATTATCTTTTGACTCAGAGACTAAACTGTATTTATAAATTACCTGTGACCAATCATGAATCGGATGATAATTCCTTTCTCACGCTCTAGTTTTTGGAGCTTTTCACCTGCTTGGGAGATGCACATGACGTAATGTAAAGTCTACTAAAATAAATACAAAAATAGTAAAAAAGGTGATGTTAACTAAAAAGATTTAAATTTTTTACAACATTTTCAAGAATTTCTAGACCTTATCATAAATATGAATGACTAAACATTTACTCTGCTCTATTAGTGCAGCAGTCAAATATTAATCACAGCCTATTCATATGCTAGCCAATATGAGAATTGCATTCAGTACTACAGCATTCATGTACATAACATACTTGTTCTTCTGCCCCATTGAGACTTGGGAGTCCAAGTGAGCATAATTCTCCCTGAACTATAACATCCACTCAGATTTAACATTTTGAATGTTTATGGATCCAAAAAATTCATGAGGAGAACACACAAGCAAGATGGCAGAACAAGCATAGTTCCAACTTGAACATGATGTGGCTGTTGAGAAAGGTTATTAGGGGGAAAACGAAACCTTGAGGCATCCAGGTGTTTCTGACCGAGTCCCGCCTCTTCCTGCTGGTAAATGCAGTATTAATCCCAATCACAACGAAAGCCTTCTGCCTCTGCTGGTCGGATGCAGTGGTTGATGGGGAGCCATCCCGTTTCATCAACTCTTTAGAGCTCCGAGCGGCTGCGAGCTCCATCTGAATCGTTGCCATCGTCTTGTCCAGAGACCTGAACAACAATCAGATGACCATGAGCTAACCAAACTCGGTTCTTGTGAACTAGGGGGAAGATAATTACAGCGAAGGGACATTGTTCAGGATTCTCATACGCACTGTATAGCTTCTTGGGCCTTGCTCACCTCTTCCATTATATCCTGATCTTGGCCAGGCTTCTGATGTCAATTAAAATTTTACAAGGAGAGAGAAATTAAGCTGAGGAGCGACAAAATCTGTCACGGGATTTACTTGGCTGTGAGAATCGAAGCTGACCTTTTTGGTGGTGCAGTCTCCACAGATGACCTGAAGCTCTTGCCCCTTCTGCTGCTTCGATATGATCTGGCCCTTCAAGTCTGGGGTGGCCCAAAACCTTCAACATCAAACCACCACCAGCGAGACCAATCAACCAGGGAAAAAAGGGGGGGAAAAATCAAATTTTTAGAAGAAAAATGGGCCTATAGGGGACTAAGAAGAAACATCTAATAGACAAGGAGTGACGATGAATCGCTTCAAGAAAAGAAGAAAAAAGGGGAGAATCGAGATCCCGAATCTGTTATGCGAGTAATTGGAAAACGGGATTTGAGTCGAGAATGGGAGAAGTATGAAAACGAGAAAGAAACCACCTGTCCGTGATCAGCACTCCAAGGCCGAAGCTAACGACGCAGGTAAATAGGATCCATCTCACCGATACTGTCCTCCCGCCGCCGCTTCGGGCCTTCATCGGTTTATCGCGAGCTCTATTCTCTTCTCCTCTCCCTCTCTTCCCCTCCTCCTATTGGCACCCCTCCACCTCTCTCGGGAATAAACTCGGGAGAGAGAGAAGAGGGAAGAGGAGAGAAGAAGAGACGAAAGCCCGGCGCGGAGGAGGAGGACAGATGTAGCACCGCAGCTACGTAACGCTGTGGGTTTAAACTTTAAAGCTATCGAAACGGAAACGCCGGTGCCAAGCAAAGCCCATCCTTTAATGCCTTCCCTCCTCCCCAGTGGCGACGCGGGCGACGATGAAGAGTTGGGAGACCGAGCTCTGCGCCTCGCTTCGCACTCTCCGCCGCCGTTACCTCTCTCTCTCTCGCTCTTTCACGGCGGTGTACGTACCGTTTGTCTTGAAGGAGGATCGTTATCGTCCCTCTCTTTTGTCGGACAAATTAGATTTTGATGAATCTTTGGCGCCTCCACGAAGCCATAAACCGTCAAACCTCGGAGGTATCATTAGTTTGGCTTGCAGCTTCTGGATGAATCTTCCATGGGAGGACAACGCAGTGGCTGTCATTAATTTTTTTTAGAGACAATCTTACGTTTTAGCTTTATTAATTAGCCGTTGTAAGATGGAAAGCATTTTAAATTCTACTCGTTACCGCCGATGGCGCGTTCGCTTCCAGGCGAGAGCGCCTGCGGAATAATTTTGGTTTCATGTTATTCTTGTGTGTGCATGTGATTTAAACAATTGTCATCCTCCTTGGGTCACCTACGCATGACATCTGCCAACACCTCATTCACAGCTTATCATGTTTATAAATCATGTGAAACAAAAATAAAAAAATAAAAACATGGGTCATGATGCTTGTATGCAATACTTGCCTTAGAAGCGCATGTAAGCCCAGCCATTTTGTTAAGGTATGTACTGCTTAAAACTTTATCAATCTAATGTAACAAGCGAGATATTCGATCGTTATATTGCTCTTTCACACAATTTCTGTGTCTCTTTGGTAAAAAAGAACAGATCGGCAACCGCAATTATTAGAAATTGACAAACACTTTTGTCGTCATGTATTTATTTCCTGCTTTTGTTTAACTTAAAAAAAGCCATGGATCATGCATATTACGTAGAAGGATAAATTTTTAGGGAATAGCGATCTAAATGATTTGAACATGATGTATTTCAGTGATGCATCTGCATAAATGAATGATTTAATATATATAAAAGTACAAAAAAACTGTAAAAATAAATCGAAGGTTGCATTAAAAAAAGATAAAAAAAATTAAAATCTTTATATTTTATCAAAATTATAACTCAAAACTAAGTAAAATAAAGAAAAGAACTCGTGTGTTTGATTCTAATTAGTATGAAATTAATATTTATTTTTATTATTGTTTATCATGCATCTTACAAGCTTAAAAGTATATTTAATTATGACCAAATGAAGGTGAAAATTTTTTACATAAATTTTATCTCTATTATACAGATAACATAACATATGCTAGAGGAATTCATGTTCAATGAAAATAATGCAAGTTATATTGTATGTAAGCTCTTTCTTTTATGTAAATTTATACCTAGAAATTCACTAAGAGACATTCTCTCTTCATGTATCTTATGCAGGATGATCTGGAGCTCTTAGACTTGCTCCATAATAGTTTTGTGGTAGACCATTTTGTAGTCTAAAAATCTTCTGACCACAAACTTCTTATGTTCAACATCCTATATCTTGTACTTTTTATCCAGGGATGCCCATAACTCCTTGGCAGTAGCAGTAATGTTATACACATTATATAAGGTATTATCTAGTCCATTGAGGATGTAGTTCTTGCAAAGAAAGTCTGAATGCTTCCATGCTTCCATCGCAGTAATCACTTACTTGTCGGTCTCTCCTTCCTTCAGGACTGGTGGATCTTCATTTAATACTCTGATCAGATTCAAAGTTGTGAGGTAGAACAGCATCTTCTGCTGCCATCTCTTAAAGTCGATTGTGAAGAACTTCTTTGGTTTCTTGGCTTGAATGGATGTTGGTATGATAGCCATCTACAGCGGCGCTTCCATGATAGCACAAAATATGCATATCAAGAAAAAAAATCAAATAATTATTTATTTATTACATGTTATGCACACTGTCCTTTTACTTGAACTTGATCGGATGCATTAATATATATTATATAGTAATAAGTAATTAAGAATGCCATCTCATGTCTTCAAAAAATTCAAGACAACCATGCTATCCTTATTGAGTAGCCAATTAATGCAAAAAAAAAAAAAAAAACTTAAGTTGATAAGAAAACTCATACTTTCTTTCCATTTGAACCAGTAACATACATTATTCATACCAAGTAACAAGCAGTTAAGTATGTATGTTATCTCGTATCCTCATCATATGAAGACACTCATGTCATCATTGTAAAGTAAGAAGTTGAGCCATAGATAGCAATAAGTACCAATTTAATAATTTATTTACAATATGGAATAGAATTATTTTTGAATAATTAGATGCGGATTTTTGAGTTATGAGTAGGAAACCATTGGCCCTTTAGCTTACAATTTCTAAATTAAATAAAATGATTAAAATAATGAGAAGTTTTGAATGAATCTCAATATTTGATTTTAAAAAAAACCAAATAAGCAATGTAAATCGCTTGTTGAGATTTGATGCATGAATTTCCCTCAAAAATGTAATCATGGGTAAATCATAAAATACATGGACATTGACTAATTTTTCTTGAATCAATCAATGATAAAATTAATCTTTTACAAATTAAGTTGTTCATGTTTTTGAACTTAGAGTTATGCAGACTAAGTAAGGAAGCTTGATTAAACTATTATTACCAATGATAGACTTGGAATGAGGCTAAAAAGAACAAAAAGTTACTTTTATTTTTTATTTTCTTTTATAATTTTATAATTTTTTATTTCTTTTATAGACATGTGGGTTCAGCTTTTGTGATCAGAGGGTCGGATGGCATGATGATTGCGGCTGACGGATTTGGATTGCTTGACTCTACTGTTCCCCATGCTGAACTGTATGCGGCGTGGGCTGGCATTTCTTATGCCTTTCGGACCCTGGGTGTCCAAAGGCTTATTATTGAAGGTGATTCTGCTACGGTTATCAACTGGATCCGTCAGGATTCCACTGACTATCGGTCGTCCATCCCCCTGATCAGTGATATCAGATCTCTTCTTCTAGGAGCTGCTAGTGCCCAGATTCGGCATATCTACAGGGAAGCCAATGGAGCTGCGGATTAGATTGCTGCTCGAGTGGCTTATCACTTTGGCTTTTGGAGCTGGCAGCGGGGTGACCCTTGCCCTACTATTCTAGGCCAAATATTGTATTCTGATATTTCGGGTTTAACTCACCCTAGATTAGTGTGATCACCCGTCTGTACCAAAAAAAAAAAAGTAACTTTCTCTCCTTTTACCTTCTAAATTAATAATTTAGAGATAGATATGTTAATAGGGTTAAAGGTAAAGATCATTTAGAGATGAAAAGAAGCTAAATTATTAAACTAATAAAATATTAAATAATTATACTATTCTCTCTTATTTCTACATTAATGATATTATAAAATATTGATGATCTCTTTACCTCTTTTATATTGTCATTGTTTCTATTATATTTAATAATTAGAACTATAACTTTTTATCTCTAATCACTGCACAATTAACATGAAACTTTTGCGCTCTTAAAATTTGTACTTAAAAATATTACTTTTGTAACTTTTTATCCCTATTAACTCCATATTAAATACACTTTAAAAATTAAACACATTTGGTATATGCTAGTACACACTACAAGACAAGATAAAAGAGATAGGTCAAGATAAAGGATAAAATATAATAAAAATTATCTTATCTAATGTTTGGTGAAGGATTGGATAACAAATCAAATAGGATAGTTATATTCTTAGAAAAATAGTAGCCATTATTAAGGATAAATATAGAAAAAAATAATATATTGACAGCATAAAAATAAAAACACATCTTTTAATGGGATAAATTACTTTTCTTCAATAAGAGTAGCTATTTTATGAAACAAAATTTTGTCATGTCTTCATAGAAAACAAACATGAAAAAAAAAATTAAGAAAAACTTAGCTTTCTTCTGTTGGGCTGAGCTAACCCATGGCTTGCATCTCAAATTATATGAGCCAAATTCCATGTTTGATAAATTATCCTAATCAGGGTAAATGCTTAGTTAAAATTCATGTCTTAAACTCAAGGCATGAAATCTGTTATCCAAAAAAAAAAAAACTGAACATGAAATCATTAGATCACTCATCTAATATCTTAATATTTCAACTCAATGAAATCAGGGGAAAGAAGGGCAATGCATTGAGTATGCTGAGTTTTCTTGGCCTGAAATCGGGAAAAAATCATCACCTGCCCCAGTGAATGACTCGTTGTCTAATCTTAAGCTTGGCTCAAGCCCGACCCTTATCAATTGAGAACCAAAGCTTTGTTCTGCGGCACCGCCCACCTGGCTGCTTCGTTCACATCGTGATTTTGTTTTTCAAAAACGAAAGGTTGAACCTGGATGACTCGTTTTAATCATAGTTAAACCGTGGGTCCATAAAAACTGTGGATAAATAAAGTGTCAAGAAAGCCTTTTTTTTTTTTTTTTTTTTAATATCTATCTTGCATAATCTTCTGGCGTTTGAATGATGTCGGATAGATGTACTCATCGCAAAGTAAAAAAAGTATGCGCAAATCTAAGTTATCTAAGGAACATTACCCAATCAAGCTTAAGAGATATATCATTTTATTTTTTATTTTTATTTTTTATTATTAAAATATAATAACATAAATAAAGAAAAGAAAGAAGGAAAAAAAAAAGTGGAGCGCCAAATAGGGGTGCAACTTGGGTCGGATTCAACCCGAACCTAGCCCATCAAACCCGATTTACATCAGTGTTTAAATTCATGTTTGTCCAACCCGAACCCGAATGACCCAAGTTTAACTCGGTCCGATTTGCAATTGATCCGGGTTCGGATTGACCGCAACCCGAACCCAAGATAACCCGAACCTGAGGATTATCCGAACGGAGTAGCTTATTGGCATCAAGTTTTTGGGAGCGTTGAGGGCACCAGTCGGATAGGACGAGATGACCAACTTAAGAGCGAGGAGGGCAAGACCATCGGTCGCAAGCGAGAAAAAAAAAGGGCAAAAATAAAGCAGACCACCCACACATTTAGTTTTACTTTCTGCTTCTTTCTTTTCTTTATTTACGGTACCTCCTTCTCTTCTTTGTTTTATGTAATATTTTTTTTAATACAATGTTAAAGCTCCAAGTTCAGCTTATGCTCTCGACAAGGAATTTATTTTTTTATTTTTAAAATTTATAATTCGATGTTTATTTACTTTAGATTTTTTTTTTATCAACCTAAATTTTAATTTAAAACTTAATTCAAATTTAATTTTTAAAAATAAAAATAAAATTTTAATTTTACAAATAAAATTAAAATTAATATTTTATAAATAAATTAGGATTACGATAGAGAAATCTCGAATTTCATGAGCATCCCTAGCGCCAAAAGGACCGCGGAAACCGCACCACCCTTGGTCCAGCGTAATAAGCCGGAGGGAAGGAGGAGCGGCTTCCGCAAGCCCCTTTCGCGCGAGCTAAGAAAGGAGGTGCGGCTTTCACGACAATCCTTCCTACGCGGCTACGCCTCGTCTTTTCTTTTTCTCTCTTCCAGTCTTGCTCTCTTGCGTGATATGGTGGTGAGATGGACGATACGTACGTAGGTAAATTTTTTTATAGTTTTATTTTATTTTAATAATAAAAACAAAATAATAATAATAATATAAAATTTAAAAATAATTTTTTTAATTTTTTTAAAATTTAAGGATTAGAGTGACATATCGCAGCGTCAAAAACTAAAACGAGAGGGCCAGGGGTGGTGACCTACGACGCATACCTTGGCTTGGCATCGCCCCCCGTCGACTGGAAGGCCAAGGCGGAGGCCTTCTTTAAGCCCCTCTTTTATTCGTCGCGATGATTTTTTTCCCTCTCAGTGCGCCATGGCTTCTTTTTGCTCGTCGCAGTAGTAACTACAATGATAGTTCTCGTTAAGCTCATGTTAGGGTTCAGTAGCTTCCTAGAGAAAGGAATGTTATAGAACGATGCTCATGGAGATTCATCTAGTTGCTTGCTTTTGTGAATCAGTTATGATGTATCGATCTATTCTAGTTTCATGAATCTGTTTACTTCGTCTTAAAGATCAATTCTCACTGTCGACTATTATTATTTGTTTGGGGGAAGGGATCGAGTTGCCATTCCATTATTTCTGAGAAACATACTCTCATGAGACAAGTTGAAGAGAGTGACTCTAACTTAATCTGATGTCCTTCAAATCCTTGCCTTTTTTGCAGCGAAGTTTGAAAAAAAAAATAAAAAAAAAAATCAAGGATGACACAAAAAAATAAAACCGTCCTTCATCCACAACTGGTTAAGAAATCATCACTGTCTTATTATCATTCTATAAAAGCATTCCTTCTTTCTTTTGGAGTTCACAACCATGCAGAAATGTCTGGTACCGTGATATCCATGTTCAAGCCGTCTTCCTAGATTTTTGATGTCGCATGAAGTTTTAGTATTGGTGAAAATAATCAAGCAACAAAGTCTTTGATGGGTTCATTGCCATTTTGTGATAGATATTGTATTTTTGTAAGACTTAATTTAAATATATTGATCACGATATCAATATATTTATTATGATCGATAATTACCTTCAGCCATTATTATTAATAGTCTATCCGATGAGGGTAAGGAATTCGATCTTCCTTGAATCAGCTGCACGGGATCTTGATCTTCCTTTCTTTAGGGATCTCGATCTTCCTCCTTCGATGGATCTTGATTGATCTTCCTCCTCCTCTCAATGGATCTTGATTGAATCCTCTCGATGGATCTTGATTGAGTTCTCTCGATGGATCTTGATTAAGTTCTTCTAATCAACGAGCCATCGCACTCTGATGGTATATGCCCTCAGGATGTGCTCTTGATCAGGGACTCAATGCCAATGCCTCCGCTTATTAGGTTTTTCTTTCGATAACCTTGTTGAAAACCTTAGGAAGGGTTCCCTATTTATACTCAATTCCCTTCACCGCATGCTCCCATCAAGCAAGCGTTCAACATTAAAGGAGAGGGCTATTATCACTTCTTAATTAGTGAAACGCTAGTTAATAAAATAAGGACCATTAAAAGGTGACGGGTTATTACATTCTCCCACTTGGTCCGTATATTTTATCAACACTGAACAAGAAACTAAATACATGAATCATAGCGATAGGTCCTCTATAATTGAGTATTATCTTCTATGTATTACAATGCATTCAATTTCTTTACCACTATTCCAAATATGACAACATAACATAATGAATAAACCATATGTTTATTCAGAGTCCAAAAGAAAAGTTTATCATTTCTCAAAAGTCATATAACGTGTACACCTGAATGAGAAATAAACAAATAATTGAAATAAGAGTTTCTTTGTACAAATTGTTATCCATACAATTATATCATGGAACCAACTCCCATTCTTATCACATGATCCTTAAAATTCTTAATTGGCATGCCTTTAGTCAAAGGATCAGCTATCATCAATTCAGTGCTAACGTGTTCTATGACCACTTTGTTTTCTTTAATACGTTCTCTTATGGCTAAATACTTAATGTCGATATGTTTACTTCGACTACCACTCTTATGGTTTTTAGCCAAAAATACAGCAGCTGAATTGTCACAGTACAGTTTAATTGGCCTAGTAATAGAGTCAATAATTCTAAGCCCTGAGATGAAACTCTTCACCATACACCTTGCGATGTAGCCTCAAAACAAGCAACGAACTCCGCTTCCATAGTAGAGGTAGCAGTCAAAGTCTGCTTTGCACTCCTCCATGATATGGCTCCACCAGCTAACATAAATATAAATCCTGATGTTGATTTTCGAGAATCAACGCAGCCAGCAAAGTCCGAATCTGAGTAGCCCTCTATCTCCAAATGATCAGTTTGTCTATACATGAGCATGTAGTCCTTGGTCCCTTGAAGATACCTCATGACCTTTTTAGCAGCTCTCCATTCGTCTAAACCTGGATTACTCTGATATCTTTCCAACATTCCTACTGCAAATGCATGTCAGGTCTTGTGCAAACCTGAGCATACATTAGGCTTCCAACAGCTGAAGCATATGGAATGTTGTGCATCTGTTCCCGTTCAAGTTCATTTTTAGGGCACTGGTTCAAAGCGAACTTGTCACCCTTCACTATAGGTGCAACACTTGGTGAACAATTTTTTATCTGAAATCTCTCCAAGACTTTATTGATATAAGTTTCTTGAGACAATCCCAAAATGCCTCGAGATCTTTCTCTATGGATCTTAATGCCAATGACATAAGATGCCTCACTCATATCTTTCATATCAAAATTTTTGGAGAGAAATTGTTTCACCTCATATAGCAACCCTTTATCATTGGTTGCAAGTAGAATGTCATCCACATATAGGACCAAGAAACAAATTTTGCTCCCACTAACCTTCTGGTATATACATTGATCCATGATGTTCTCTTCAAAACCAAAGGAAGAGATCACATCATGAAATTTTAAATACCACTGACGTGAGGCTTGTTTCAATCCATATATGGATTTCTTAAGCTTGCAAACCAAATGCTCACCATCACCAGAGGAAAATCCTTCAGGTTGTTTCATGTAAACCTCTTCCTCTAGATCTCCATTAAGGAATGCGGTCTTCACATCCATTTGATGTAACTCAAAATCAAAATGAGCTACCAATGCCATAATTATTTGGAGAGAGTCTTTCTTGGATACAGGAGAAAATGTCTCGTGTAGTCGATTCCTTCCCTCTGAGTGAATCCTTTGGCAACGAGTCTTGCTTTATATCTCTCAATGTTGCCTTGTGAGTCTTTCTTTATTTTGAAGATCCATCTACATCCAATGGCTTTTACACCATCAGGCAACTCAACAAGATCCCAGACTCGATTAGATGCCATAGATTCCATCTCGTCCTTCATGGCATTGAACCACAAGTTTGATTCCTTAGAACTCATGGCTTGTGAAAACGTTTCAGGATCATTTTCGGCTCCAATGTTATAGTCAGATTCATGTAGATACACAACATAATCACTAGGAATTGCTGATTTCTTTATTCTAGTTGATCTTCTTAATGTTGTGTCAATGACCTCTTGAGGAGTATCTTGCACAACTGATTGTTGATGAACAACACGATCTTCTAGATTACCATCAGCTTGTGAAATCTCAATGACTGGTTGTTGGCACTTAATTGAGTTTGAGGAGTGCTATAAATAACAACCAATCCCTCACTTGAAGTGGAAGCTGGAATAACTGAATGATCTTTCTCAGAAGAAGCCAAATACTGAGATTGATCACTCCCACTGATCAAGTCATTCTCAAGAAATTTTGCATTTCTTGATTCCACAATCCTAGTGCTGTGAGATGGACAATAAAATCTATAACCCTTGGACTTCTCAGCATATCCAATAAAGTATCCACTAATAGTCCTTGGGTCTAGTTTCTTTTCTTGTGGATTATAGACTCTTACTTCAGATGGGCATCCCCAAACACGTATATGTTGCAGACTTGGTTTCCAACCTTTAAATAACTCAAATGGGTTTTGGAAACAGCCTTGGTTGGAACCCGATTCAATATATACGCAGCAGTTTTAAGAGCTTCAGTCCACAAGGATTTAGGTAAGTTAGAGCTGACAATCATGCTCCTTACCATGTCCAATAATGTCCGGTTTCTCCTTTCAGCTACACCGTTTTGGTCAGGAGACCCTGGCATGGTGTATTGTGCAACAATTCCATTTTCTTCAAGAAACCGAGCAAACGGACAGGTGCTTGTCCATTCTCAGTGTATCTACCATAATATTCTCCACCTCTATCTGACCTCACGATTTTAATTTGCTTGCCGCATTGTTTCTCTACTTCTGCCTTAAATACCTTAAAGGCATCTAATGCTTCGTTCTTATTATGAAGTAGGTAGAGATACATATATCGTGAATAGTCATCAATAAATGAGATGAAGTATCTCTGACCATACGAATCCATATCTGGGCTACAGATATCCGTATGTATGATCTCCAGTATTTTCGAACTTCTCTTGGCATCTTTCTTGGACTTGTTGGTTTGCTTTCCCTTTATGCAGTCCACACAAGTGTCAAAATCAGTAAAATCAAGAGTATCAAGTACTCCATCTTTTACTAATCTTTTAATTCTCTCAATGGAGATATGACCTAATCTCCGATGCCACAAAATAGAGGAATTCTCATTTATAACACATCTTTTCATACCAGTTTGGGCGTGCATCACATTATAGGTGGTATTATTTTTCAAATTGATTTGGAAAAGATTGTCTGACAATGTACCATTCCCAATAAGCTTAGATTTATAAAATAAATCAACAGAGCTTTTATTAAAATTAAAGGAGTATCCTGCTGGTACAAGCCTTGACACTGAAATCAAATTTCTAGAGAAACTTGGAATATAAAATGTCTTTTCCAAATCCAAAACAAAACCAGAATGTAAAATAAGTCTGCACGTTCCAATTGCTTCCACATGTGAACCCATCTTGTTTCCTGAATAGATGCTTTGTTCACTTCCCAATGGTTTCCTTTGATTTAGAAAACCCTGCAAGGTATTTGAAACATGGATTGTAGAACCAGAATCAATCCACCATGTGTTATGACATATAACCAAATTGGATTCATGACATACGAATGAGGTTAGAGTACCTTTCTTGTCAAGCCAAGCTTTGAATTTGAGACAATCTTTCTTTATATGCCCTTTCTTCTTGCAAAAGAAGCACTTGGACTCCTTCTTGTCTTCTGTATGGATGGATACTTTACCCTTTCCTTTGCGTTTGGCTTTGGGAGCTTTAGTCTTTCTCTGAGTGACTAAATGTGCACTTTCTCCCATTTCTAAAATCAGCCTCCCTTCCTCTTGAACACACATGGTCAGAAGTTCATTAATTGACCATTTGTCCTTATGTGTGTTGTAAGATATTTTGAAGGGACTATACTGCTGTGGGAGTGAGCTCAAAATAAAGTGCACCAAGAAAGATTCTGACATCTCAACCTCTAGGGATTTCAACTGAGCCGCAATGTCCCTCATCTTCATGATGTGCTCACGCACACCTCCAACCATAGTGAGCTTCATTGATGATAATTTTGTCATTAGGGTGCTAGCCATTGCCTTATCTGAAGACTCAAATTGTGCATCAATAGCCTTCAGAAGTTCCTTGACATTTTTGCACTCAGGAATTGAACCACGTATACTAGCAGAAATTTTAGTACGTATGAACATCATACTGAGGCGATTGGACCGTTCCCATCGTTCATACGCAGCAATCTCAGCCTGAGTGCTAGTAGATGTAACTGAATGTGGTTCATCCTTCCTGATAGCATAGTCAATATCCATGCACCCTAATTGAAGAATTCTCTCCTTCCATAATTTATAATTATCACCACTTAAATCGGGAATGTCACATTTCATATCAGAAATATTAACAGGCAAAATAGCTGCATAAAAATAAAATCATGTTCATGTAATTGAATTTGAGGCATATAACTTGATGTCATGTTTTACCAATGTAAACATGCAATAACATGAATCAATAACATACAATAACTACCTGTGGGCTAAGTTATTATACTCAAATAGACTCATTAGCTTAATGATGTGACTAACAAATTATATTCCTTTCTTAATTCCTGTGGGTAATTAAGAAAATAATTTGTTATTGCATCCTAATTAATTATATTAGTGCAACAAAAATTCCTGTGGGATAAGATTCATTACATTAATATAATTAGTCACAATTAATGTCATCTAACCTTATGTGATCTTTGCAACTCAATATATAATTTTGATTAATCAAAGATGCTGTGGCTACTCCTCAATTAATCAACATCATATTGATCACATGACATGAATTCTATTATATGCATATAGATTAACCAATTTAGCATGATTATTAGGTAGTGATCAACGTAACATTTCCAAATCAAGATCTGAGTTAGTCAAATTGGCCAGGCCAGTGAAAGAGAAGTGGGGGTCCCCCGTTGCTTTCCTTAGGTCAGTCAACGGAACCAATTAAGTAACCACAATCTCTTTACCTTTCTAGACACCAACTGACCAATAGACCTTGAAAGGATTTGCACTGTGATTTTCACACTACCACCAAATTCATGCATAGAATAAATCTAGTACGCAGAACAGGAGACAACATTTCAATTATCTATTTAATGAATTTTGAAATTATCATCTTAAGAAAATTTTTGTTAATTAAAACACGTCCGGCCGTAGCTCATTATTCCCTTGGGCCAGTCTATGCAAAACACCGTAGGCATAGAGACTCAGGAGGCGTATTTTAATACAAAAATTTAAACTTAAGAAACAAATGATAAAAACAAATCATGTTACATGATTTAATAAAATATTAAACAGATAAAAATGTATTTAAAATTCAACCAATCCAGATTTTAAATCCCGTGAGAGAACGGAAAGACCATAAGCGAGAAAAGTGAAAACCAAAACAGGCCACGTTTTCTCTCTTTTTTTAATATGTCACGCATGTGGTTATGGAAGCCACGTTTCCGCTGCATTTCCTTTCTTTAGTTTTTCCTTTTCTTTAATGTTACGTTTCTTTTCTCTTCCTTTCTTTAATGCTATCTCTTTAATACCAAAAAGAAATCCGGGAAACCTTTAATGCCAGAAAGAAATCTTTAATAGAAAAGAAAGAGGCCACGTTTTGTTTCCGCAAAAAAATCGGAATCTGAGATAGGTTTAATGGTTTCTGTCAATTCCGTGAACAAAGATAAGAACTGATCGAAACCTGAGATCCGAAAAACTGAAAACGGAAAACACGCGGCATAAATTGCTTGAAAAGAGAAACTTGGATGGAAATACTCACAAAATAAGGCAGAGGTTTAAAAAGCTCTGATACCAAATGTAAGACTTAATTTAAATATATTGATCACGATATCAATATATTATTATGATCGATAATTACCTCCAGCCATTATTATTAATGGTCTATCCGATGAGGGTAAGGAATTCGATCTTCCTTGAATCAGCTACACGGAATCTTGATCTTCCTTTCTTTAGGGATCTCGATCTTCCTCCTTCGATGGATCTTGATTGATCTTCCTTCTCCTCTCGATGGATCTTGATTGAGTCCTCTCGATGGATCTTGATTGAGTTCTCTCGATGGATCTTGATTGAGTTCTTCTAATCAACGAGCCATCGCACTCTGATGGTGTATGCCTTCAGGATGTGCTCTTGATCAGGGACTCAATGCCAATGCCTCCGCTTATTAGGTTTTTCTTTCGATAACCTTGTTGAAAACCTTAGAAAGGGTTCCCTATTTATACTCAATTCCCTTCACCGCATGCTCCCATCAAGCAAGCGTTCAACATTAAAGGGGGGGCTGTTATCACTTCTTAATTAGTGAAACGCTAGTTAATAAAATAAGGACCATTAAAAGGCGACGGGTTATTACATTTTTTTCATCGTTTGTAAAGCTGTTATCTCTTAGGCAGCGGGGAAGATTGAGTCTGCTGGGTTGACTTTTTTCCTCTAGTTGAGAAACCTATTACTAGCTCGACACATTCCTCTGGTGAAAGACCCACCATGGCATTCCTTGGGACAATTCCATGTCCTAAGATGCAAAGTTCAAAATATCTCAACCCTAAAGGGAGTTGACCCTGCTCATAGCCCTAATGAGAATGTCAGATAGTTTTCGAGAAGGATGTTCGACTCTATTTGTGGCAACATATATATTTGGCCAGCGACCACTATAGAGAAGCTAAATAGAAGCATTGCATATCAGGCTTCATCTCTCTTCCAAATGCAGATAAGAATTGGCCAAAATGTTCATGATTCTGACTCCTTTCATCGCATCACAAACTCACTTTCATGCCTATGTGCTGAAATATTCGAACGTCTGTGAATGTTCACTTGCAGGGACTGGAGATAGAAATATGTCATGACAAAACTGTTTAATAGGGTTTTTGCATCACTGCTAGAATATGTGAAACATGATGAAGAACTTTCTGAGAAAATGGCTTGACTACAACAATTCATACGCCCTGAAAATCTGCATATAAAACCAAACCTTCCAAAATATATGAAACATCATGGCTGGTGAGTGAAGGAGCTATTACTGCACAATTCTTTTTGTAAATGTCATGTTAACTTTTAATGTTGCAATGCAGAATATTTATGCCCCTTTATTGCAATGCAGAATATTAAGTCTCATTCCTTTTTCTTTTCTTTCTGATAAATGTCTTGTTTTCTGTTTCAGTATCCTTGTGTTTATCTTATATTCATTAATTCTAAGGCACAAGATTTGTGGATCCTTATAAGTTAACTCAATTACACAAGTACAACATTAATGCAAAGTGAAAAATACACAATGGTTGAAAGTTGAAAGTTGAAACATCCACGGACATTATTTTGTCATGTTATGACACTCTTTAAAAAAGATTGGGTGAAAAGCTTAGTCATTTTTGTTACTTATGCTAGGACACTTTAACTACCTTTTACGGGCAGCATATGAATAAAAGATTGAACATAATTAATGTTACCTAGGGTCAAGAAATTCATGATTATATCTAATTCTCACTTTTGTCATTCAAATTGGCTGAGACCCAGTGGTTACAATTAAAACCTACAATAATCTTTCTTCTTCTTTTTCTTCCTCTTTTCTCTGTTTTTTCTTTGTGTTGGCGGGTGTAGGGGAGTGTGTTAGGCATGATTGTTCTTGTCACAGAATCCAAATCACTATGAACAAATAGCATCTGTATCCTTCTTGTAATCTGAAAAATGAGAGGTGCAAGTGTTTAGATGTTCATAATATTGATATACTTATAATGTTAACTTTAATATTCCTGCTTTTCTCTGTATACTTATTAATTGATGTATTTTTCTTAGCATTCTCTACTTGAGCATGGCATTGGTTTAATCTTGAAATCTAACTTTTCCAATATCTTTGGGGACATATTTTGATGGATAAAATATCATTTCTTGTTGATATACGACATAAGTACTGCAGTTTTGTTCTAGGACTTTATTTTGAGAGTAGCATCATCATTGGTATCATGTCTTATACTGTATTATTGTGTGGCTAATGCAATTATGTCAATATTCTTTTGTATGTTCTCCCTGTTGTTGCCTGAGACTTACTGGTATTACAGTTTGCTGTTATCATTTTTTTGTTATGTTCGTTGCTAGTTATCTTGACTATTGTTTCTTTTTTGCCTAAATAAAGCATAATGACATGGTTCTAGCACTTCAATGGATATCCTATGATATGAAATTTTCTATCAGAGTCCATAAAAAATTCATCTGCTCTAATATTTGTGTTTATTTTTGTTATAGCTTGCACAAAAAGAACTGCAGAAGATCAACATGTACAAGGCTCCTCGAGACAAACTTTTTTGTATCCTGAATTGCTGTAAAGTCATTAATAACTTATTGCTTAATGCTTCTATTGCATCAAGGGACAACCCTCCTGAATTCCTGAATTCCTTCCAGTTCTCATTTGTATCCTGAATTCCTTCCAGTTCTCATTTATTTACGATAAAGGTATGCATATGTTAAAAGAATGCCCTCTACCTAATAGTTTGCTACTTTTGTTCTACAATAATAGGTTAGCTGTTCCATCTGGTACATTCATAGAACTGCTTCTGTGATTTTGACAACATGCTAGACAATTATTGCTATTTTAGCTTTCCTCTATGTGGTGGCTGTTTTTTTGTACATAACTTGCTGGTCTGGTTAAAAATAATAAGTTCCAATAGTGCTGTAACACTGTCATTTACTGATACAACTTTGTAACAGCTATTATTTGTGTGGATTTGCCTGGACTGATTCTTGATGAGCAAAATAGTGGCTATTATAATGGCCATTATGTGCCGTTATAATAGAAAATAACTAAAAATAACAGAAGTACTTGTCCTTGTTACTCTTCACCAAATAAAGAATTATGTTTCCATCCGGTACAAAAATTTGAACTGAGAATGGTTCATGCAGATTCCTTCAAAAAAGAAAACAGTTCATGCAGGTGAACAGCCAAATGGTGATAATAGCTTCTATGATAGGATAATAGCCAGAAAATGGTTGTTATTTGTGTTCCTGTTATTAATGCATATAACATAAGAGTCCTCCTCCAAAGCCATTAAAATGGCCTTCATTGTGTTATAATGGTTGATATTTCTAACCTTGTTGTACACTAGATTATTTTTCTAAATTTGTATAATTCGATGAAGTCTTGCTCTTTTGGTATATAAGTTGTGATTATGGTGAATTTCTAGCAAGTAGCTTAATGATTTAATTTTGATCCAAAACTCTGAACAAATAATAGCATGGTATTACAAGAAAGGAAAAATGTGTAAGACTGATATCAGAACTGGAAGGAAAAACGAAAGTGAAAATGACAAGTAGTTGTTTAAATGTCTATAAAATCTTATCTAGAACAACTTTCTTTTCACTGTTGATATTCTAATGTGGTCACTGCAATTTAAGGGAAAAAAAAAATCACGAGCTTTGCATAACTCTCATCTTCTTTGAAAAAAACATAGCACCTAAGCGCATGCAATGCACTTTTGAAGAAAAGTAATATAAAATTTGAAATTTTAGTATTATAAATTATAAAAATAATATTAAAATTAATTAATTTTTATTATTTTCATACTTTTTGTGCTCTTTTCATGTTTATCTAATTTCACAAAAAATATAATAAAATATTTCCTTATCCATCTACACTCATATTTCTAATTTGTTTATTTGCTTTTTAAAATTTTTTATTTTCCCTATTTGTCTGCAACACAAGTTTAAATTATTTATTTATCTATTCTTATAACATGGTGAGAATAACAAAGAAAAATGTTTTTTTGGTATGATATCTTCTGAAAGGAAATATTTATATTACATTTTTCCTGATTTGTTAGTAGTTGGTATTTTCAATCTTTCCTTATTTGTTTTTATCACTTTTTTTTAATATAACCTTTTCCTCACATGTTTGTAACTAGTTCTTTTAATTTTTTTCTTTTTTTCTTTTTTTGCTGGAAACCAAGATTTTTTATTTTTATTTGTTTGTTGCTATAATTGTAATTAGGTAAACTTCTTTATTTATCAAAAACAAGATCATTAGCAAAATTCTATGCTGTTACAGATTTGATATCCCAAAATTCTTTTAATTCTCAAAATTCTGTTAAGCTTGTAAGGCCTGTTAAATTAACAGATCTGGCTTGCAAAAACATAAAAAATCCTTATCAGTTTAAGTCAGGTTTGTGCCTGCACCTTGATCAGTTTATAAATATGCCAGGAAATTGTATTTCTATGTTGTATGATTTCTTTTCATGAGTATCATATTGCTAGATTCTAACTTTTCTGAGGCTAGAGAAACACGTTTGCACATGAATTGCTCCAACTTGGTCAAGTACGGTGGTCATGGTTTGAAATTTTATTATCTGGATCCTACAGAAAAGATTTATCAGAACTACCATACCATGCAGGTAATTAGCGATCGAGATGTAAAGAATAAATCAATTGCACACAGGTCATCCACCTTAGATTTGGAGCAGGAAGGAGCCACTGATCTTCTGAAGGATGATAACTTAAGTGTACATTCCAGGAGTACCCATTCTTGTTTGCTTGTGCTGGAGATTATGTTAGGGAAAAGGGTTTTTCAACAGTGGTATCAGAGCTACTTCAGGCTTCAAATTCAGTTAATTTGATAGATCACCTGAGTTCTAGTTTTTATATACATAGATCTAAATTTTACGTGCGATGCAAAAATATATATTACCAAATAATGAAGATTAAATATTTAATAAGTTTATTGTAAGATAATAAACGTGAATTATTTAGATTGATCATGTTAAAAATTAAAAATTATGATTTATGTGTGACATAATTATAAAGGCTGAAATTTAATATATCATTTTTAGAATTTAATTTTGATATGATAAATAACATGATTAAAATCTAAAATAATTATATTGATGAAGATTAAATATTTAATAAGTTATTATATGATAATAAACGTGAATTATTTAGATTTGATCATGTTAAAAATTAAAAATTATGATTTATGTATGACATAATCATAAAGGCTGAAATTTAATATATCATGTTTAGAATTTAATTTTAACATGATAAATAACATGATTAAAAATCTGAAATAATTATATTGATGAAGATTAAATATTTAATAAGTTTATTATATGATAATAAATGTGAATTATTTAGATTTGATCATTTTAAAAATTAAAATTATTTATCATATCAAAATTAAGCGTCAAAAGGACGTTTTAGAGAGAAAAAATAGGTGTTAGGCATCCAAGAGAGAGAAGGGAGGAGTTAAGCGTCGAAAGGGGTATCTTTTCCTTTTTATACATGAAAAGGAGGTTGTATGGTTCAATAACCATTCAATCATATCAAGTTGATAACAAATTATCCTAACAAATTTAGGATAGTTTCTATCATGATAATGTTAAGATTACAACCACCAAACCACATCCCTAAAAATTAGGAAATTGGTTATCCCATAAAACCAATGTTGCAACCTTGCATTTGGCTTCATGATGACGCCCCAAATCATGGGGTTCCCTCCTCCATGACGTGGAGATGGGTCATGTCCATCACATGAGCATGAATCCATCCTCCACGTGGCACGATCTCAGCCCTCAGTTTAATTGGGTTTCCACGAATCAAATCATGCCATCATATGGACCCAATTAAATACCATATTATTAATCTCAATTAATCTAAGCCATCCATCACATGGATCAAGCCTAATTAATGGATTTCATAGGTACATCGCATGTACAAAAGGTCTCTCTCTTGAACACAAAATTCTTTTCTCTATGATGAATCATATTCATCAATTTCATATTCTCTCATTAAGATTGAGTCAAACTCAATCCTAATTAATTGGTCATCTAATTTGAATTAAGTCCAACTTAATTCCCATTTTAACTTCATCCAAAATCTCCTTAATGCATGTGACCCATTAGGTCCCTTGATACGTTGGTAATAATCATGTCCCTAATATTGACCCTAAGGATGACTTGATCAACACCTTGTCCAAGTCAATTCTTTAATCAAATCAACTCTTTGATTAAGTCAAAGAATTCATGATTATAGATCATGAGCGGCCTCTAGCAAAGCATCATAACCACCCAAGTGTTAAGGGTTGTTGACGTGGTCATCAATACCTGTCCATGAACGGTTACTGTATGATTCAATCCCTTCGTCACATATCTTAAATCAATCAGTGGTATGGAATGTGTCAACCATGTAATTGATCTTTGTTTACTTGATCTCAGAAAAATTGACTCATATGAATTAGAACTTCGAAACCATTTCAAATTCCAACTCAACCTTGCAAGGATTTAACAGTCAATTTAATCCATCAAGCGGCCGTAGGATATAACCCTTTCTATCAAGGGAGACGAATCCTGTCTTGATCAAACAGTGCTTCTTATCATACCCAATCGACACCATATTTGCCATCCGTGGCTAGAACGATGTTTGCATGTCGTCAAAGCATGACATTCCACACATGAGGTACAATGAAGATCTCAAGTCAAAGGATCACTCGCACCACCATCATCAAAGATCAACCATCGACACTATATAGAATATCCATATGGGATCTCTGTGCGGGTCATCCAATGTATCGTTACAATAACGAACATCCATACATCTTATCCAAGTATCTCCATACTTCAGCTTGCAAATCAGCTGCTCACCACAAAGGTGAAGATATGCAATGTGTGCCAGTCTCATCAGCGTTCGATAGTATCTAATCCTATCTACGCATTGACTAGGGAAGTTTAAAGAATCGAATCATAATGTACAATTTTGGATCTCATAATTTGTAATCTCTATACAAATTCCATATGCACAGTTCGCATTCTTTTGGACTTTATTTCACAGGTTAAATATATCTAATATATATAAATTACACCCGGATAGATAAGGAAACCAATAAATTTGATTTGCATTCATAAAGAAATGTGTACAAACTAGCATCTAATCGATTGGATCTAGAGCACACACTAACAGATTTAACAGTTGAGGACGTAGAAAACCTTCTGAATTACTATAAACAACTTGTTTTTGGATATCTTTCTCTTTCCAAAGGAATGGGAATCAGTACTGAATCTCTTCCTGCACCTGGTGAGTAGATGCCGGCAAAAAATGAGACCATTCAGGACCCTGATGATGTAGCAGAAGCAGAGATGACCGATGAAAAGATTGATGCCGTTGGTGGAAGAGAAGACAGTTCTAGTGAGAATTTGATTTCAGGAATGAATGGCCGAGTCCAAGAAGATGCAGACAACACTCAGTTGCCCATTCAGATGTAGGGAAGGATGATGAATTCCATTAGCCTTATTTTTGCAAGACATGTAGAACAGTGCATTCTGCTCTCATTATGTTAGATGTGCGCTCAAGACGAAGGGTCGCAGGAGAGCATGGTTGCATGCCTGGGAGCAGTAAAATGGTTTTTAATTCATAAAATTGAAGTCCAGAGGGAGAAAGAATGGAATATGGCTGCATTGTACAAAGAAACACAGGTGCATTACAGTCTTCAAGAAACATTAGCAAACCAAATCTTGCTGGCTTATCAATTCAACCATATGTCTACTTGTCAACTTCCCTGAACCCTGATCCATCCATTATGTTACTTTGTCAGGTGTTTCTTGGTCTTCGCATAAGCCGGTCACCATGATGTTGGAATGCTCTTGAGAGCGTCTAAACATTTTTGAAATTGATTCATTGGTGCAGTATTCCACTTTATTGTTGCAGTGCACCCCAGCCTACGACCACACCCCTCTTTGATTAATACTTAGGTCTTTGCTTGCCAAGCTTAACATAAATAATGAAAATATTTAATCAAACGGAAGTGGTTATGGGCTGTCTTACACGCATCCATGCACAAAAACAAGAAGGTTGTTTATCATTGCCAATTCAAACCATCCTGATTGACTGATTGCTTGACTCCCCCTTTTCTGAAAGAAAAATAAATTCATCAATTTTCAAATGTACCCTATGGTATATAGGCTCTAGTGTATAGGGTATACTTTCTCAATCCCATCCTCTCTGACTCAGTACTTCAATTTTAATAGCTGCTGCTTGTTTAAGTCAGACTAGGAGTTTGGTTTGAGAGGATTGCTTCTGTATTAAATTTCAAGGACAAAGTCAAACAATAAGCAATCTATGACAAGCAATCTCACCTTACTTTCAGAAGCTTTACAAGATTTGTTGGTTCTATTCTCCACCCAGCTGAAAATCCTCTGCAATAGCAAAAGAGAAAAAAAAAAAAAAAAACAATATCAGCAACCCATAAACAAAGAAGAGGAGTCCATCTGCACTGCCAGCTTGTTGGGTAAGGTAAATGCCTCGAACCTACTTCTTGATTTTGACTGCATTCTAAACTAAAATCAGCATCTGGAACCACTAAATCTACAGATTACGTTACAACGACATATTTCCTCCCTCTTTCACCATTGTTTTAGTGGGTAACACTTACTAGCTAATGAACAATATTTAGCAGCGCAGGCGCTGCAATAACTAAGGTATTAATAGTTGGCAGCCTGAAGTTTTCATAATAAATGACAATGGCTCACTTTAAATTGAACGACCAAATAACTGAACTCCAGAATACTTAGTCCAGTATTCAGAGGAGATTGACACTTTCAACAGATAAAATCGACTTAAAATGAGAGAAATTTTGCAATAACCATAATGGTGCGATACTGCATTATCAACAAAATGCCGCTGAATCTAACTCAAAGTGAGTTTAACTAAGATCAGCACTGGTCTTGATGGATGAAACAATGAGAATATGCAAACTAACTTTACAAGAACAGTAACTTAATTGAAACCCATATTTCTATATTCCTTTTATAATACTGATAACGGGGAAGAACTTGTCTTATGTGTTAGCTCTTCAACAAAGCAATAAAGCCTGCAACGTATATTAATGCAATCTAACTCATGCTCTTTATGCAACTTCCCTCAGATATACAAACGCTGATGTAGAAACTTTCTGAACTTTATGTTTGGAATCTGTATGAAGGAATCACCAACCGATTCCTATCTATTCATCCACTCAACTCAGTTTGCTGGGGACATTTTCCATTTTATTGGTTTTGTTGTCTTCAACAATGATATTTTGTAATATCTTCTTCAAGATGTCAATTAAGCACAATTTAATCTTACTCAAAAAAAATTAGCAAATAAATTATTATTTCAACTCTTTAATTATGCATAAGAATTCAAAACTTTTTCATATATAATCGATGTAAGTCTAAATACTCGTTAACATAGACTTTTATGTACTCTTCCTTTTTATAATCTAGTGTTCTTATCAAGCTAAGGCTCTATATCTAATTTACAACCGAATTCAATCAAATTCAATTACTAACACATAGAGTTCATTTATAGTATTCATTAAATATATAGGTTATGAATTGGATCCATTTTAATACCATTCAGTACAATTCAAAACTTTATCTAAAAAGATCAATTAAAAAGTCATTATTTATGTTCTTTAATTTTGTATGAATATCTAAAAAATTTTCAATATACAATAGAGGTGAAACTAAACATACAACTTTATAGGTTTAGTTTTGATCACCAAGCTCCTTAATGGCTTGCCTCAGCTTGTATCTTTTGTCTAGCTTTGTTATTTTCACTGTTGTGACATTTATCTGCCAGTTAGCAGGATTTTAATTCCAACCTTGGGCTGACATGCTGACCAAATCTTGTGTGATATCTTTGTTGCTTCACATCTTGACAGCATCATCACACCTACTGATGTCATTTTGACTTAAAGGGATACATTTTCTCCCTGAACGCTCTCAAACCTCTTAATGTGTGAGGCATGCAAGTTAGTCC
The DNA here is from genome assembly GCA_900491605.1 of Calamus simplicifolius. NCBI lineage: Eukaryota > Viridiplantae > Streptophyta > Magnoliopsida > Arecales > Arecaceae > Calamus > Calamus simplicifolius. Next base: position 700,927 of record UESW01004089.1, on the reverse strand, counting down.
TTTTCTGCACCCAAAAAAAAAGGAAATTTGGAAGATTACTAAGATTTCTGAAGTTAAATGGAAGATTACTAAGATTTTCCAAGATAGAATTATGCTTGTTTAGGTTTCAAAAAGTCCCTGAGTTAAGAGCCATGTAGTGACCTTGGAACTGCCTTGCGGTTGTGCAGTCACCATGTGGATATATTGAAATGAAGGAAAACTTCTTAAGAAGTCCCACCATAAAGCTTTAATTATTTAAGAGCTCCTAAAATATGGGATTTATATACTGTCCATGGAATGGTTATGCGTTCTCTACGCTGGTCCTCCATAAATTTTGGACTGGCAGTCAACAACAAATTAACTAGAAATCCTTTCAATATTTAATTATTTAATAATTTATATAAAGATGTTAGAATGGTCACGTAGCTACTTTATGGGTAGGTAAGTAAAAATCACTTAAAATCTATCCTATCAAATTTTATTTACTTAACATTCTCTGACTCTATATAGTGATCACAGTATTATACACACGTTGCAGTTAGATGAAGAAGTTATTTGGACATCTCTCAATGGATCTTTATTTATGCAAATGTTTCTAAAATAGAAGATCTTTTATTTAAATTGGATTGGATTGAGAGTGATTTTTTGTTCTTATATTCTCTTTTTTTTTTCTCTTAATCTTTTTGAGTAAATATAATTTCATACGCTTATTAAAAAAAAGAATTAATATAAAGAAGGTAGATGGTGAAATTTAGAAGTATGAGTACATAACAAATTGTAATGGTAAAAGATAAAACAGTCAATACATCCATGCAAATAATTGACTAATGACATCATCAACAAAGTACTCAAACAAAACTATATTTACAAATTGTTATTTAGTGGACCAAATAAATTATTTTCTTACACATCATGTCATGGCTCGCTAATAGATGGATGGAGCATCATTACTGGAAGTAATTTGAGAAGATTTTGCTCTAAACTACAATAAATCTAGTCTAGACCAGAAACAGGCACAAGATTGCAACCCAAAGAGTGCTTGGGTTTCAGTCGAGAATCAAACTTTTTATTCCAGTGAGGTAATACCATTAAGCTTTATTTATTAGATTTTATCAAGAGCTTTTGAAAGTCGACCAAAGCTAGACTTCCATGCACAACTTGCTTGGGTTCATGAGTTGCTCAGATGTTATGAATATTCTCACCCTCTGAAATATTGGCCATGGTAATCCATCATGACTGCTAAGTTCATAACTCAAGACTTGAACGAAAGTTTGAGCCTGATAAATTGAAGAAACTTCTGTAAACCAAGCACTCTTAATGTGCTAAGCATAAAGCATTAGAATCAAGTCTTTTTTTTATTTGTAGTTTGGCCAGTTTTCTATTTATATGGCCTCGTCGTTCTACTGGCAGTGGTGTCATGGAATGCTAATAGAGCTTTTAAGTGACCCAAACTTAACTTGAGAATACAAGTTCAAATCCACATGTGTGCCTATTAGATAGCAGATTTGTTTTGAATATCAGAAACTAGGACTATAAGTGGATTAAGCTATTCCAATCTACTCGGACTTTTCTCCAACTGACACATACTACAGCTTAAAATTAAAACTCAGGGATTGGGCAATCAAATCATCATCTTGATCCGATCATGCCCAGATTAATCTAATTTAGGCTACAAAAATTGGCTCAAAAATCTTGATATGGTCTTAAAAGCTTAGCATGCATCCAAACGAAAGGGAGATCTAATTAGGTTCAGGTTAAGGCAGGGTGGACCGTTTTAGGCCCCTTCAAATTTTGAAAACATAATAAGGAATATATATACTTTTTAACATACACTGCTACTTTTATAATTTTAAATATAAAATACTATTTTCAAATGTAATATATAATTTTAAACATGTTTCATCATTTTTAGTTTAGCTTTTCAAAAAAAATGTTACAAAGTTCACTGCTGAAATAAGCCAAGGATGGCAAGGAGGCTGAAGACCTTAATACTTATTATTCTTGTTCGGATCAAAGAAAAAAATCTCTATTCTACTCTATACTCATAAAGAAATTTTTTTTATTTCTATATCTATCTCATAAGAAATGATAAATCTTTATCTCTACTCCATCCCTTCTTATCCTCACCCCATACCTCCTGTATATATATATATATATATATATATATATAATAAAATTATAATGATAATTTTATAGATATAACAATATATTATCATACTATATTATTTAAGTACCGAAAAAAAAAAAGAGAGAGAGAATCAGTAGGTCTTTCGGTTGAAATCGCTATTCTTTAAGTTAAGCTAAATATATAATAGCTCTATCCAAAGCAAATGCAGCATCTCAGACGCTTGTAATCCCTACATGCATTAAAAAAAAGCCTTTTAGACCATATCCAGTGGGATCTCAAGAAATTTTAGAGGAGTCATGCCTCTTAATCTTGACTAAGCTCTGGTCATACCTATGGGTTATGTTCGCACTTATCAACTTGTAATAATCAAGAAAATCAAGCCTGCTTTCTGTTGCCTTCCTGGACTCCACATTAAATCTCTTTTCCTCCGTTCCCTTCTCACCATCATATCATCTTTTCTACCATCACTTCCTCATCTCGCCTCACTTCTAACTCCCTTAGGTTTAGTTGCGTTCTTAGTATGTTGTCCTCACTGCCTCGTTAAATATATCAATATATCGAACTTGGACATAGGACTTAGAAATAGCATAGTTACAAAAAAAAATCTTTCTACACTACATGTAGTGCTTGAGTATGCGCATCGTGCACGTACTGATTAGTTTCATACGCATACGATTATGCGTGTCAAAAATAATTTTATCTTTTTGTGCATTACACATGCTTCAGTCAATCAGTGCATGCACTTCTGCATCGTATGCGATAAAAAAAAAAAAAAAACTTTTCCTAACTACAAGCTCATGACCTTATTTAGATAGTACCATCGTGCTATCATTTTATCTCTATAATCTCATCGTACTTCATTCAATTGACTATTGAAACATGCAATTTAAGAATATGAGTTATATAGTTTAAGAGTTATTTATGGGTGAGAGAGAGGTCAGGTTTATATAATTTTGTTCATGAGAATTAATTTTTTTAATTAAAATTTAACATATTTTTATATTAATCTTTTTCCTCCAAAATTTAGAATAAATAAAATTTTTAAATATTTCTTTTGCATTTCAAATATAAATATTTTAGTTGCTGGTCATTCACAATAACTTCTAATTTTATTTATTCTTTTAATAAAAAATATTAATTTTTATTTATAAAAATAAAAAATTATCTAAAGAATCTAAGTTCTGTCCGTCTAAGTAGCCTCTTAATCCCAACATCATACAATATATATCATTGAAAAATTTTCGCATCAAAATGATAGAGGTTAAATAAATTTCAATGATATTTTTTTTATTTATAAAAATCAAAGATTAACATTTTTTTCCCTGAATCTTATATTTTTCAAATTGAGTTCAAGTAATCAATTTATTTAAAAATTTATATTAAAATATTCACTTCAAATAACCTTCAACAAAATATATATATATATATATATTCATTATGGCCTCGCTGGTAGCATGCAGTGCACTAATCGTTAAACATCCACGTGCATACGATCTTAGCCACGTAATCGAGGTAATTAATTAACTTAAACACAACTTAAGCACAGCCAATGTTTCTTTGCGATGAAATCATCACCTTCCTTTATGACTCGAGAATAAGAATCCACACACGTGGCTGACACTCACTACCCTTCGCGCCCTGACCCACCTCCATATTATCTCAATAAATTAACAAAAATAAAGCACAAAAATAAAAAAAAAAAAAAAAACGCTTAAAACACCACCACTTCCCGTCTCTCTCTACCCCCACCTCTCTCCAGCCGAGAGAGTGAAACCCAAACCATATTAATAAGACCAAAAACCAACCCCATTAAGAAGCCGCGGAGATAAGTGCGGGCGAAAGCGGGAGTTAAGAACCAAACCCTCGCCGAATCCAAAGCGGCGATGACGTCCCGGGCAAACCAGGCCAACGGCGACCACCGCTACCGCCGGTCCCACCCTCCGCCCGGCACCCGCCCCCATTACTTGGGCCCGTCATCCTCTTACTCCTCCTCGGCCGCCTCCATCAAGGGCTGCTGCTGCTGCCTCTTCCTCCTCGTCACCTTCCTCGCCCTCCTCGCCGTCGCAGTCGTCCTCGTCATCGTCCTCGCCGTCAAGCCCAAGAAGCCCCAGTTCGACCTCCAGCAGGTCGCCGTCCAGTACCTCCTCGTGGCCCCCTCCGCCTCCGCCACCGGCGTCGCCGGGACCATCGCCTCCCCGCCGGCGGCGTACCTCTCCCTCAACATCACGATGCTGTTCACGGCGGAGAACCCCAACAAGGTGGGGATCCGGTACGGGGAGACGCAGTTCGTGGTGATGTACCGCGGCGTGCCGCTGGGCCTGGCGACGGTGCCGGGCTTCGAGCAGCCGGCCCACTCGACCCGGCTGGTCCAGACCCGGGTCAGCGTCAACCGGTTCAACGTCCTCCAGGCCGACGCCCTCGAGCTCATCCGCGACGCCGCCGTCAACGACCGCGTCGAGCTCCGCGTCACCGGCGACGTCGGTGCCAAGATCCGCTTCCTCAGCTTCACCTCCCCGCGAGTCCAGGTCCCCCTTGCTATCATGCGCCACGCCCTTTTTATTTATTTTTAAATCAAAAAACACTTTTCTTTCCTTTTTTTTTTTAACAAATAATTATAATTAATACAGGTATCGGTGGACTGTGCGATAGTGATCAGCCCGCGGAAGCAGTCGTTAACGTACAAACAGTGCGGTGTGGACGGATTGAACGTCTGAACCGAAAAAGAGCGAGAGCGAGAGAGAAATGTGTTTAGCTTTCGTTTTTAGATTTTAAATTTAATTTCTAACTTTCTTCGGGGCAAAGTAAAGTGGACGGCTTGCTATCGTGCGCGGGGTGTGCCGGACTTTTTTTTTAAAAAAAATCTAATATTTTATTTCTCTTTATCGGTTGTGAGGGGTTGGCAGTGGGTCGGTGTCCACGGTTTTAGAGTGGGGAGAGTGGGGGTGGAGATCGAGGGCGAGCGAGCGAGTGGGACCATTGCGCTCATGCGAGGAGGTAAGCGCACCGGGCGGTGGTGGGATACGAAATTCTTCTGATTTCAGTTTCTGGCTCTATATTTGGAATCGAATCTCTCATTCCCGGCTGGGAGCATGCGTCTTATCAAAGCATTCTGGAGCTTTTATCCCTATTTGATGTGGGGATCAGGAAAGATTAAAGTCGAGCATCTGCTGCGCCTTTTGGAGGTTTAAGATAAGGCGGCGAAAAAATGAGAGGAGGTGAAGTATGAATGAATGAGTATGATGGGCAAAGGTGCATGTGCTTTGAGGCAAGGAAGGGAAAGTAGGGGGGAAAAAGAGAAGCCAAGTGGACAGACCCTAGAAGCAAAGTCACCTTTGTTCATCTGGAAGTAGCATATGTTTCATAGATCCTTTATTCTTTGTGGAAGCAATTTATTAAGATTTGGGCCTTATAAGGTTGTCTACTTGGTTGTGGAGTATCTTTGTTAGCTTTGGAGTGTGGACTGTGGAGGCAAGGTTCCCAAAAAGCATCGAAAGCGCAGCGAAAAGCGAACCTCAGAGTGGATCCTTGAGAATGGGACGCTGGATATTCGTCTATCGGATGCCCATCTGGATCAATGTTTTAGAATGTCTGATATAATGTGTACCTCGATGGTTATTCGATCAGATCAGTGACTTTTTTAATGCTCTCAACTCAAATAGTGGAATCTGTACGTCCGCTGTTGGACAGGCATGTACTTTAATTGGGTGAAAGAAATGTTTGAGATTTTCCTCCATTCACTTCTGTATTTTGGTGACAGTGTTTATACCATGCATGTCAAGAATATCCCCCCATGTACAATCTACGTGTCTATGCTCCTTATATCTCCACTGCCGCCCATCAAACGGTCTGGAATGACAATGAAGCAGAGATCATTTTTTATCTTATTTTATGTTTAACCTTAATTTTTTGTTTCAGTTTCATGTTTTATTAGAGCAATCATTTTAGGTGCCGACCCTAAAGAAAAGAGAAATATGTGATCCTATCTTATTGTCTTGTTCTAATCATTTTTATTGAAAATTATTTCTAAAAACACATTTTAAAAAATATTTATTTTTAAAATATTTTAAAAATTAAAATATTTTAAAATATAGATTTACAACGATGAGTTTTACTTTGACTTTGAGCATAACGTTTTGATTTTTTCCGAAATTCATCTCATTAAAACTATCGAAGGAATTTTATATATGTTAGATAAATTGTCATTCCAAGCACTTGCCTCAAATCTTTATAAAATTATCTATGTCGGACTTTGTATCATCCAATCTGTGAATATTTTTATATTTTTTAGTTTTTTCTTTTATTTTCAGCTTAAGATCATGCCATAACCCTCATTTTTTCCCTCATTGCCCAGCCAAACCATTCCGACAATCAAATTATCATTCTTAAAATGGACGCTTGGCTGGCAATTTAGCATGCCACCATGGATCGTACCGTCCTGTTTCATTTCCCTGGTAGTACACTAAAAATAATATTTAATATTTTGTGTTCTACGCTCTCTTCGTAGACCATAATCCAATCCAATGTTACCCATGAGATCGTCAATCATTTGCCTTCTCACGGTTGACTTACACTAAATTAGTACGATCATTGTTTATATTAAAAAATAAATAAATAAATTTTATCATCGGTAATATCCATCGTTGAAGGCTGATTCTATTCCAGACAAACCTGCCAACCTACGCTTATCACCACTGAACTCAGATTATTATAATAAAAAGTCTTTCTGCATTACATGCGATAGATGAGTGCATGCATCATTACGATAATTGATCGTGCGCACAGATGATCACACTTATATGTTAAAAAAAAATTATTCTTAAACATACGCTACCGTATATGACGTAGATAATCACTACGTACAGTGCACACGACAGAGCCACTATGGGCTCATGCCTACGATTTTTTTGGATTTTGGACCAACGGTCAACACTGGCCTGCCGTTTTAAAAAATATTTGGCCCATGCAAGCTGACGTTGACCTCTCAAAATAATTTTATATTAGATTTAAAAAAAAAAGTTTGAAGGTCATCTGAATAGTCCCATTCGATACCATGATAAGGAAGATAGGACTGGCCAAAGATAGCATCATATAGTGCAATTGTTTTTAGCATAACCATATGGTGTAATTCATTTTCTTAATAAGCTCATAAAATTTAGATAATGTTTATGTGGTCTTTAGTATGGTGATGAAGAGGCACAGAATTCATGTTTTGTCCGTTCAAGAACCGGTCGTGGGCTAATGAAACTCTATTTCTTTGCACCTTATGTACATCTTCACATCTCACACAAAACGAAGTAGTCTTAGCATTTTATGAAGATTTCAATAGCTCAATCAATTTGTATCAATGATTGCCAGCTCTTTTAGTATTTCTAGGGTTATCCAGAATCAGCATTTTGCTTTAATTATTACTGTTGTGGTGGATCTCTTTGTCTACCGATAAACTGTATATTAAAACTGAATTTTTTCTCAAAAATATGAATTCATTGAGTGTATGTATTAACCTATGGAATAACATAAATGCACGTAAGATATTTTGATTATGTTCAGAATGATTTGTGTAACGCACCACTGCCACTGCCACTACCACTACCGCAACAATAACAACAACAACAATGCAATACTTTTAATAAAAAGGTATATATGGAATTCATGTTTTATTCATCCTGAGAATCAGTCATATATACTAACCTGGCTTTTTTTTTTTACACCTTCTGTACATCTTTACATTTCACACAAAATAAAGTAGTTTTAGCATTTTGTGATGATTTCAATACCTTGATCAATTTGTATCGGTGACTCCCATCCTTTTTAGTATTTCTAGGGTTATCCAGAATTAGCATTTTGCTTTGACTATCATGGTTGTGGTGAATAATCTATTGGCGATGAATTATCCATTAACTTTGATAACTCAAAAATATAAACTTATTTAAAATATATTAGCTATGAAATAATAAAAAATTTTAAGAAGATTTTTTCTATGTACCATCATCAATTGTATTATGTCCACATAACAACAACAATAATAATAACATAGTCATCATTATCATATTTATTTGGCCAATATAAGATTATATTAAATTAGCTCTTAACTTTTTCAAGCGATTTAAAAAGAGTCACTCTAACAATTTAATAGCTATGCAGTGGAGATGTTTTCTTATCAAACATATACAAGTGATAGTGCTTCGATTAAGAATAACATTTATATTACTTTTTTTCCTTTCTTCTCTTAATTAACTTGGATCCTAACCAACATACAGATGAAAATTTCTTATAATAATATAAATTAGGCTAAAGCCTCCATTAATATGCAGAAACTTCATGTATTCAATGCAAAGGAATTTTATTTCTCACTTGAACCCTATCTAGATAATGGTTCATATAAAAGAAAAAAATTATGCCTAGAGTTACAAAGGAACTTATATACTAACTAACTTGTTGAATTAGAGTTATCATACTATCAACCCTAATAAGAAATAAAATGGCATCGGATCTCTTTTTGCTTACTTGTCACCATATTTCTCTTCTCTCCTTGATTTCTAATCATCCTCTTTTTATCATCTATATGACTCATAATCATTGACAACATACTTAGCATCAGGAGTCCTCGTCATCCTCCTCTCATGACAATTTGCCATACCCTCATGTAAGATTTGCTAATGCTCAGTCAGAGAGTTTGTTCTTGCTTGATGAGATTTAGAAGCTTATAAAGCTTAAGATCTCTTACAGAATCATTTTTTTATCCTTCCCCTTAATTTCTAGTCGTTCTCTTTCTATCATCTTTATGACTCATAGCCATTGACATCATACCTACCATAAGAAGTCTTCTTCATCCTCGTCTAGTGTTTCTGTGAGGCCCTCCTTAAAGATCCCTCATCGAGGAGAGGAGAAAAGGATGAGTGATTTATATGTGGTAAAGCAAGAAGGACAAGGTACCAATTGGATTCCTTTTGGACTGTGATAGCCCAAGTTGGTGTGGACCTTGTCCATCTTGCTTTATTGTAACGATCCGGGCCCTGGGTAGATTATGAGGCCCTCCTTAAAGATCCCTTATCGGGTAGAGAAGAAAAAGGTGAGTGATTTATATATAGTAAACAAGAAGGAGAATATACCAATTGGATTCCTTTTGGGCTGTGGTGGCCCAAGTTGGTATGGTCCTTATCCGTCTTGCTTTCTTGTAACGAAACGAGCTCATGGGTGCTGCGGGCCCAGGGCCTGGGTCGTTACAGTTTCTAATCATTCTTCTTCTATCATCTCTATGAAAGAATTATGCCCTGAAAGCCAATCACAGTTGTTGTATCAGTGGCAAAATTTGTAATTTCTCTCAACTCAAAAATGATAATAGAGGCAATTTTATATTTCATCATATGATGTGTCTTATATTTTTTATGATGAACCCCATAGAATAGGGCAATGTTTTTAGGGTTACAAAGATAACAGTGAGACCTAAAACCTATAAACCCTAATCTAGAATATTCCTAGTCATAGGATCATCGATTTGGGGATCGATGAATCCAGATAGACTAGCATATCTTATGTATGCTTGATTGTGAGGGTGGTTGGTCTCACGATCACTTGTGTAGGGACACTAATATAAAGATATGGGTGTTCATTAGGTTATGAGTTACTGAATTGATCTGACAGGAGAACATCAAATAGAAGTTTTACTTACTTGCCATAATAGATTGTTCTCTAAGTGGGAGTTGTGCAAGTAATCCTTACACTTGAGACCACCATAGTATCTTGTGCACATAAATCCATATTTTGGTTCATATTCATTCGTAACAAAAGATTATGTACGGGGTGATGCTAGATATGAAGGATTATGTATGAAGGTAATGAGTAGGTCAACAAGGAATTGATGACTCCTAGTAAGAGAAGTATTTATCCCAAGTAATCTCATCAAATGTTGACTCAGAAAATCTTTGATCAAAGTATGGTGAAATTAGAAAATGTTTTCTTATTTATCATTGGTTGAGTCTTCATTAATGATTAGAGATTCAAATGGATTAAGTATGATGGTTTGACATTTATCCATGCCCATCACTTAATCGGGATAAAGAAATATAGAAGGATTGAATTGCATGGTAACTTGCCACTAAAGGGTATTTTAGTAATTTTTATCAAATTCCTTATCTTCTGGGTAGGAATGACACATTGCTAGATGTCAATCTTGTCTTGTAGATTTTTATAAATCAATTAGATTAATTTCATAAGTCAATTTGAAGGTTGGTCTAGATTGATAGTTTAAGTTAGCTCGATTTGACCTGTTCATATAGTCGGATACATAATCGAGCTAAATCAAAAAACCTACTACTGGCTAGATGAGGAACCCAGAGGGTCACACACAATAGAGAATTAATTGAAGAAGTTAAAAATATGTTTATTAGGATTTTTGGATCCTAATGGTTGGCCAAGTCGCATACTAGCATATGTGGGCTAACCCGAGCTCCTGACTTAATCTGTTTAGGTCCATTTGCTTGCTGATTAGGCTAATAAATTTAAGTTGATTTAAATTAACATTAGCCATGTGTTGGGAAGCCTATCTAGAGTTTAATCTAAATGTATGGGATTTTTCTAGATTTTTTATGATGATCAAATTTGAATTGGATTCGAATTTCAGCCTGATTTGGTTAGTTTGGGTTGACTTGATTAGTCTGGGTTGACCAGGGGCCTTAGTCCTTTTTTGAACCATTTTATTTCGAATTTAAATTAGTTTAATTTATTAAATATCATTTAGATTTATTAATAAAATAATTTAATAAATTAAATATTTAATATGTACTTGGTGGGGTTTGAACGAAAACCCCTTGGACCCTTGGCACCCCTCACGTAAAACGTCTCCACATTTTCTTCATGCCCCTTGGATGGCGCCCTTTCTCTCCATCCAACGCCTCTCATTGCTGCCCCTTCGTTTCTATTTAAAGGGGGCAGCAGATGAGATTCTGAGAACAGAAAAAGAAAGAGAAAACAGAGAGCTCGTAAGCCCTCCTTTCCTGTTCTTCTTCTCTTGTCTTAATATCACTATCATATTAAGACAAGGCCCTAAGTTGATATAGAGAAAGGCTATTAGAGTGTGTAGAGGCTTGTTGGAAAGCTTTTAGAAAGCTTTTGAAAGAGAAGAAAGTCCAAAGAGGCATTAAAAGGATGCATATGATAAAAAGGCTGCCAGAAAGGTTCTAGCAAGCAAATAGGAGTGCTTCTTCGAATTGATTCTCGTGTGGATCACCTTTGGAGGGCATACATTTGTGTGCCTCTTGGAGATTATTAGATTTAGAATCCAAGTATTTTCTTACTCCTTTTATTTTAGATTTTAATTGATTTACTTTTTGAACTGCATAAAGGCGATCTTGGAAATTAGGGCTTTTGGGGATGTTTGTTTTTCAAAATAATTAAAGTTTATGAAAAGCATGCCTTCAAGCATCCCATAATTCCCATCACTCTATAGCTTATAATAATTGACATTGTACCTAGCGTTAAGAGTCCTTTTTATCTTCCTATTGTAGTAGTTTGCCACACCCTCCCTACAAGATTGCTAATACTTAGTCGAAAGCTTGTTCTTGCTTAATGAGATCTTGGAATTTATAAAGCAGCTAAGATCTCTTAATCTAGAAACTTATAATGTTTAGAAAGTAAGTTATGTCATCTTAACCATCCACTCTTGATCTAGATGGGAGGCTATTAGTATTTATTAGAAAAAATCTAAATTTCAGATTTATTCAAACTACTTAAAGTATATCACTACATCATATTAAATAATCTTAACAATGTTCATTACTTCAACAACATTATTTAATAGATTAGTTATTTTACTTTAAAAATTATCATTTATGTTGTGAATTAAGCATTAATACAGCAGTTATATCTCCCTATCTAACAAATAAAAGTTCTAAATTTCATAAGTAAATGATGCATTTTAAAAAAATGGGCTCTAAATATCTAAATCCAATTATATACATATATTGGAGCATTTGACTAATATCTATATTCATATCTATATCTCACAAAGAAAAATGAATATAAATATGAATAAATAGTTATTTAATTTGAACATCTAATTCTACTTACAATTCTATTTAGGGTTTAGTTATTGTGTTTTTTTTAAATTTTTTTGGCGAAGCCGGGCTTCAATTCCATCCATTCAGGCCATCATTTATCATTAGACTCCCCACCACCTATGCACAGTTAGTATCATGGTAGCAAAAGCCTTTTACATAATCTCATATAGCATTCATGAACTTTTTTTAAAAAATAAGTGATCATATTAGTATAGTAATGATTTAGTTTATTTTTTAATTATTTTAAATTTTATCATGATAAAATTTAAATATTCAACTTATATCCAAATTTATATCACTTTTAATATTCAATTTATATTATATTTATTTATGATAAAATTAATATAAAATTTTGCATGTCATTAATAACATTATTCATATCTTACAGATGTGATTATAGATTCATTGATATCTAATTCATATAGATTTCATTTTCAATCATTTTATTAAAGAATATCTATTATTAAGAAATAAGATTTATTCAAAGTATTTGCAATTGCACTCAAAAAGTACATATATTATTCTAACCATCTGTTGGCCCAGATGACAACCCAAGAGGGGGGGGTGAATTGGGTTCTTAAAAAATTAGCCTTTTAAATTAATTAGCTTGAGATGAATGAAGGCAATATGCAAAGTAATTATAAATTGCAGTGAATAAAACAGAGATAGAGAAAGAGACAATAGATCATGGCAAACACAAAAGATTTTATAGTGGTTCGGTGTATCCAACACCTACGTCCACTCCCAAGATTCACTTGGGTCCACACTATAATCACCCTAGATTACAGCAGAGTTATTTTCCAAGCTCACAACTCGAACTTGTTGTTTTCCCGGGCGCACAATGAACCCAGCTGGTTTTCAAGGGCTCACCAGCACAAAAACCCTTAACCCCAAGCTTAACCAAGCTTGAACTGAGGTAAGACTACCTCCTCTAGTTCAATCCCTCAGATTGAGCTAGACACAAAGAATAGAAATATGTTTGTTTAATTACAATGGCTCCTTAATGAGCAGATAAACAAATGTAAGAATAGAGTTTAGATAAGCCTAATTTGCAGTTGGTTGGCTTTGAGCTTTTCTCCTTTTCTTCAACTCCTTGGAGGTGTAGAACCAGGCCACAGCTTGAATTCTTCACGGAAGATGTGTTGGAGTTGATTTGGGCTTTCCTCTTTTCTTTGAGTGTTGAAAATCTCTTGATATACTCTTGAATAGCACTTGATTTTCTTCAGAAGCTTCCTTGGATTTGAGCTTGAACACAGAAGGAACTTCCCTTGATTTCACACTCTTTCTTTACTCTATTTTGAATCTCGGATTTTTTCAACTAAAGCTCTGTTTTTCTGATTTTTCTCTTCTTTTTCTTTGAAATAAATTTCTCTATTCGTCTCTCTTTGATTTGAAAACAGCTTCTCTATTTATAGATTCTGCAAGAATATAGCCGTTAGAGACAAAGAAAAATAGCCGTTAATCAAAAAACTTACCGTTGGAGCTGAGTTGGCATCCGTAAAAATTTTGCCCAGATTTGCTGGAGTCGACTCATGCTTTTTCCGAGTCGGCTCGAGCTCGTGATACTAAAAATAGAAATGTTTAGAAAGTCATGGGGTCGACTCACCAAAAGTAAAGTGTCGACTCCTGAAAGTCGGGGGTCGACTCATGAAAGGTTGGGGTCGACTCGCAAAGTGCTCAGAAAAACACTCTTCTGGTGTCTGAGCGGAGTCGACTCGCACAGTCATGGAGTCGGCTCGACAAAATCGGGGGTCGACTCGTGAAATTACGTGGGTCGACTCGAGACAGATACACATTTCTGTACTCTGAGTGGAGTCGACTCTGAAACTCAAGAGTCGGCTCGGAACGTATCAAAAATCAGAAACTTTTCTGATTGACTTTAAAATCGTTCCAGATTCATTTTAATTCATATTTTTGACTTGAATTCAATAAAATTGACATTAAGAATTAATTCAAGAAGTATTCCATAAACTCATTGATTTTAATATGAATTATAAAATTTCTTTTTGAAAGCTTAAACATTGAGCTTAAAGTTACTTTCAAAATGATTAATGTCAAACTTTAACATTCTCATTGATTGTTCAAAATAAATTCATTGCACATAAATAAACTCATTGCATCTTTTATCATACTCATGGCTTTTAGTAATCATCAAAATCAAAAGGATTGGGGCATAAAGTTTTTCAACAAACTCCCCAACAATCTCCCCCTTTTTGATGATGACAAAAACATTGAGTTTATGCATGATTGATTTGTGAATTTATTTTGATTTCATAAATAGGCTTAGGCTCCCCCTGAATGAGGTAGCTCCCCCTATGAAACTTAATCATTCAATTAATTATCTCATTGATTAATTTGATTTTCTCATATGCATATTCAATCATAAGACTATAAAAACTCTCCCCCTTTTTTGTTATCAACAAAAAGGTAGAGAAGCATAAACATTCATTCATTCATTGATAGAAAGAAATACATTGAGTAACCAAAATTGACATTTCATTCCATCAAAGAGTCTAATACATTGAAATGTCTAATACATTGATATCAAAAGTAAAACATAACAACAATTTCAATACATAGCAAGGATTGAAAATCTAATACATTAGAAATGAGTTCTAACAATCCTAGTTAAATGATCAACTATGTTCTTCATTCCATCTGATTGGATTTTTACATAATCTTTTAGCCTTTCATCTACAAAAGTGCAAGCAGTCAAAATCTTGTCTTGAAGCTCCGCATTGCATCTAGAGTAGGTCTCGCCATCTCCGCAAATATCTTTAAGCTCTTCAAAAATGTTCTTGAGTCTCCACTTAAAGACTTTGACGAAGTGCTGAGAGTAGACTCAATTTTAGTGATTCTATCATCCAATGAATATAGAGTCTCTTTAGATTCATGAACTTATTCTCAAACTCAGATTTAATTTTTCAGACTGATCTTCTAAAAGTCCTTTGAGTTGCATTAATTGTAGATCTGAGAAGCCAGCAGTAGAGGATGAAGCTTGATCAAATGACTGAGCAGGGTAGGAGCAGGTGCTGAAGTAGGAGGGCTCGGAGGTGCAGGTGAGGATTGTCTAACTGATGGACCTGGTGCATCAACATCCGTAGCTCTCTCTTCTATCAATCCTTTCCTCTCCCATTTTCCATTTTTCTTAATAAAACCCATCCGATGAATGGTGGCCAAGCTATAAAAGTCTGTATGCCTCAGGTTCCTCATTGGCTCACTGTCAGATATAACAACTCCTTGACTTAGAAAAATCTTGGTGAGAATCATTCCATAGGGCAAGCTAGCTTTCCTTTTTCCTCCACAGTCTGCAATGTACCAAAGAATCATGCTGGGAAGGTTTATAGGTTTGCCCGTAACGATAGCATCCATCACAAAAATGTCTCTTTCAGATACATAATCAAATCTTCCTATCTTTGGAAAAAGTATCCTACTGCAAATGTTATGAAGCAATCTCAGTTCTAATGAAAGTTGGTTGGCAAAACCTCTTCAAATCCGACAACATCCCGGTTTAATAATCTAGCAAGAGCAGGACTTCGGTCTTCAGAAGAAAATGTGGAGTACCTGATAAGGGTAGATCCAATAGTCTAGACAGAAGCTCTACAGTCACTGAGATCCTATGTCCTCTCACTGTGCTTATGAGACCATGATCACCTCTAGACAAATTCTTATAGAACTCCTTTACTAGAGAGGGATAAGTGGGGCAATCCAGTGAACATATCTTCTCCCATCCCATCTCTATCAATTGTCTCCCAATAAAAATCCCTCTGCCTCAAAAAGTTCAAAATCCACTTTCCTACCCGTGGTTATGATTCTATCTGCTAATCGATCTACCTGAGTAGAGAGCAGCTGGAGAAGCATTGGGGGTTGAAGATGATGAAGTGGAATCCGTGCTTGGAGAAGGCTCACGCACCGGACGCTTCACCGTCTTCCTCACGGCTCTCTTCCGCTTCACACCGGCCGCAGCAAGATTGGAACCTCTAGTTTTGGGTGCCATTGGTCGATTGGAAGTAATAATCAGTGATTTTGGGAATTTGGAAGGTCTGGAGATATTGTGGAGAGAGTATTTTGAGAGATTGGAAAGTTTGAAATGAACGGCGAGTCGACTCTGCCCTAGATAAATCAACCTGGGACCACTTCGAGTCGGCTCGCGCAAAGCCAGGGGTCGACTCCGGACAGTCACAGAAAACCATCCCGACTTGGAGTCGACTCGCGCCGAGAAGGGGTCGACCCGAGAGTTTCAGCAGAAACCAGGAGTCGACTCCGATACGCACCGAGTCGGCTCCGAGACCATTTCAGAGCAAAAACATGAAATTTCTGAAATGTGTCCGGAATTTGATCATGAAAATTGATAAAATAATCATTGAATATGATGATCAATTAGATATGAATTCTAGATAAGATTTCCTTAAAGATCAAGGATTTGAAAGAATCTTAGATAAAATTCCTTAGGGGTTTCAAATTCATTCTAATGGATCACAAATCCCTAACTCTCCTCTAAGATAACAGAATCTTTCTTCACTTAAAGGTTTTGTAAATATGTCTGCTAATTGTTCTTCAGTGTTAACATAATCAAGACATATTTCATTATTTGCTACATGTTCTCTTATAAAATGATATCTAATTTCTATGTGTTTAGTTCTTGAATGTTGAATTGGATTCTTTGTTAGATTAATTGCACTTGTGTTATCACATCTTATAGGTGTTTTATCAAGTGTGATACCATAGTCTTCAAGTTGTCGCTTAATCCATAGGATTTGAGCACAGCAACTTCCAGCTGCTACATATTCAGCTTCAGTAGTTGATAATGCAACTGAATTTTGCTTTTTGCTAAACCATGAGATTAAGTTACTTCCTAAGAATTGGCATGCACCACTTGTGCTTTTTCTATCTAACTTACATCCAGCATAATCAGAATCAGTGTATGCAATCAGATTTAATGTGGAGTCTCTAGAATACCATAAACCTACATTTTTTGTTCCACTTACATATCTTAGTATTCTTTTAACAGCAATTAAATGTGATTCTTTAGGTTCTGACTGAAATCTAGCACATAAGCAAACAGCAAACATTATGTCTGGTCTACTTGCAGTTAAGTAAAGTAGGGATCCGATTATACCTCGATAATATTTCTGATCAATCTTCTTACCTTCTTCATCTTTGTCCAGCTTGCATGAAGGACTCATTGGTGTTCCGAGGGGTTTAATTGATTCCATACCAAACTTCTTTAGGATTTCTCTTGTGTATTTTGTTTGGTTGATAAAGATTCCCTCTTTGCTTTGTTTGATTTGGAGTCCAAGGAAGAAGTTGAGTTCTCCCATCATGCTCATTTCAAATTCTCCCTGCATCAACTTAGCAAACTCTTGACATAGAGTATTGTTAGTAGCACCGAAAATGATGTCATCAACATATATTTGAACTACTAATAAATCTTTACCTTTTCTTTTCAAAAACAAGGTTTTATCAACATTTCCTCTTATAAAATCATTTTCAATTAAGAATTTACTTAATCTATCATACCAAGCTCTAGGTGCTTGTTTCAAACCATATAATGCTTTGTGCAATTTAAAAACGTGATTTGAAAATTCGTGATCTTCAAAACCTGGTGGTTGTTCTACATATACTTCTTCATTTATAAATCCATTTAAAATGCACTTTTTACATCCATTTGAAATAAGTTAAAATTCATATGACATGCAAATGCAAGTAATAGTCTAATGGCTTCTAATCTAGCTACAGGTGCAAAGGTTTCATCAAAATCAATACCTTCTTCTTGATTATATCCTTTTGCAACTAATCTAGCTTTGTTTCTAATTACTATGCCATTTTCATCTAGTTTATTTCTATATCCATTTTGATCCTATAACAGAATGATTTTTAGGTCTTTCAACTAAGGTCCATACATTATTTCTTGTAAATTGATTTAATTCTTCTTGCATTGCTAACATCCAATTATTATCTTTTTCAGCTTCTTCAATAGTTTTAGGTTCAATTTGTGATACAAATGCAAGATGATTACTAATGTTTCTCATGGATGATCTAGTTCTTATTCCTTGAGATGGATCACCTATAATCAATTCCTTAGGATGACTATAAGCATATCTCCAATCCCTAGGTAGATCTACATCATTATGATTAGCGTTAGTATCATCATCCTTAGGTGAATCATTATCTTTAGCGTCTTGTCTTGATCTAAAGATACATCAATATTTAATTTTTCAAGATCTTTTTCAATTATGTTTGTATCTTCATCATCATCAAATTTTTCAGAACGAGTAGCTAAAGATTCATCAAAAACTACATGAATGGATTCTTCAACAACTAAAGTTTTCTTGTTAAATACTCTATATGCTTTACTAGTTATTGAGTATCCTAAGAATATTCCTTCATCAGATTTAGCATCAAATTTGCCTAAATTGTTTTTACCATTATTGTGAACAAAACATTTACAACCAAATGCATGAAAATATTTTATATTGGGTTTTCTATCATGCCATAATTCATAAGGTGTTTTCTTTAAAATAGGTCTTATTAAAGCTCTATTTAAGATGTAACATGCTGTGTTAATAGCTTCCGCCCAAAAGTATTTCGGGAGTTTACTTTCACATAGCATGGTACGGGCCATGTCTTCTAGAGTCCTATTTTTCTTTCAACTACACCATTTTGTTGTGGGGTCCTAGGTGCTGAAAAATTATGATTAATACCATTTTCATTGCAAAAACTTTCAAATAAGTGATTTTCAAATTCAGTTCCATGATCACTTCTTAGAGACACTATGGTAGTGTTTTTCTCATTTGTTACTTTCTTGAAGAATTTCATGAATATCGAGAAAGTCTCATCTTTGTGAGCTAAAAACATTACCCAAGTGAATCTAGAGTAATCATCTACTATCACAAGACCATATTTCTTTCCTCCTAGACTTGTGGTTCTAGTTGGTCCAAAAAGGTCCATGTGAAGTAGCTCTAAAGGCCTAGAAGTTGAAACAATATTTTTAGATTTAAAAGAACTTCTGTTTGTTTTCCAAACTGACATGCATCACATATTTTGTTATTTTCAAAATCTAATTTAGGTAAACCTTTTACTAAATCCATTCTAATTAGTTTTGAAATCAAGTGTGTGCTTGCGTGACCTAATCTTCGATGCCACAACCAACCAATCTCATTCATATTAGCATTATTTGCAACTAAGCAATGATTATTAGTAGACAATTTGTCTAAATCAATCATATATACATTGCCATTTCTATTTCCAATAAAAACAATGCTATTATCAATGGGATTAGCTACAGTGCATAAAGAAGATTCAAAAGATACTTTAAAACCTTTGTCACATAATTGACTTATACTAATTAAGTTATGTTTTAAACCATCAACATAAAGTACATTCTCAATAAATGTGGAGGGAGTTATTTGAATGTTACCAAACCCCAAGATTTGGCCTTTGCCATTGTCGCCAAATGTAACAACTCCTCCTTTCTTTTCTTCTAGGGTGATGAATTCTTCTTTGTCACCCGTCATATGTCTTGAGCAGCCACTATCAAGATACCACTTTCTCTTTGATCTCTTGGCCACAAGACATTCCTGCAATAAATCAAACTTTATGTTTAGGTACCCAAGCTTTCTTGGGTCCTTCATGGTTAGTACCAACAAATATTGTTCCTTTCGGAACCCATATTTTCTTTCCTTTAACATTTAAGTTTTTATTAGGTTTCAGAATTTTACATTCATAAGATTTATGTCCTTTTTGATTACATTTAAAGCATGTAAATTACTTTGGCCAGCACTTACAAAAATATTTTTAAGTGATTTTTGTTTTCTTAAAGTGTTATATCCTAATCCGGCTTTGTCAAAAACTGCTTTTTGACTATTTAATAACATGTCTAATTTAATTGAACTTAATGTAAACTTATCAACTATGTTTTTATGTTTTTCAACCTCATTCTTTAGTTTATCTTTTTCATTTGAGATTGATTCCTTTTCATTCATTAAAATTTCATTTTCAGATTTAAGTTTCTTAATTTCATTGTTAAGATTTTCTTTTCATGAATGAAGGCTAAGTTTTCATTTTTCAAAAACTTGTATTTCTTTTTCAAAATTTTAAAATCCCCAACAAGTTCATTAAAGGCATCAAAAAGTTCATCGAAAGCAAATTCATCGCAAGGGTTGTCGGAACTTACCTCATCATTGTCGTCCGCCATAAAGCATACGTTTGCGACTTCCTTTTGTTCTTCTTCTTCGGAAGAAGATTCCTCGCTGTCACTCCATGTCGCCATATAAGCCTTCTTTTTCTTTTTGTAGGCTTTCTTCAATTTGGACATTCATTTCTAAAGTGCCCCGGTTTATTACATTCATAGCAGTCAAGGGGTCTTTCTCTTTTTCTTTGTCCTTGTCCTTAATCTTATCCTTTTCTCCTTCCCACTTAGCTCCAAATTTTTTCTTGTGGAAGGGTTTCTTTCTCCTCATAAATCTCTTAAATTTCTTTGCTAAGAGAGCAGTCTCTTCATCATTATCATCATCATCATCACTGCTGCTCTCTTCTTCTTTTGCAGCTTTGAGGGCAATTTTCTTTTTCTTTGATCCTCCTCAACATGCTGCCTCATAGTCAGCTCATGGGTCATAAGGGATCCTAGAAGCTCCTCTAAGGGTAAAGTGTTGAGGTCCTTAGCTTCTTGGATTGCAGTCATTTTTGCTTCCCATGATCTTGGTAATGACCTAAGAATTTTCGAACAAGTTCAGAGTTAGTATATGTCTTACCAAGACTTTTCAAACCATTTACAATATCGTAAATCTAGTGTACATGCATGCAATGGTTTCAGATTGTTCCATGCTAAACAATTCATATTTGTGAACAAGAATATTAATTTTAGATTCTTTTACTTGGTTGGTACCCTCATGGGTAACCTCTAATCTATCCCAAATCTCCTTTGCGGAATTACATGTGGAGATTCTATTGAATTCATTAGCATCTAAGGAGCAATATAAAACATTCATGGCCTTAGCATTAAGCTGTGCCATTTTCCTATCATTATCATTCCAGTCCCTTTCGGGCTTAGGAACAATAGTGCCATCTATAACATGTGTGGGTGTACTAGGTCCATTAATTATAACACCCCATAGCTCATAATCAGAAGCTTGAATGAATATCCTCATTCTAGCTTTCCAATAAGAATAATTTGAGCCATTAAAAAGTGGAGGTCTATTCGTAGAATGACCTTCAGCAAAAGAACCAACTTGTGTTGCCATTTGGAACTTTAGCTCTTGATCGTGTGATCAAAATCTAATGAGCACTAGCTCTGATACCAATTGTTGGCCCAGATGACAACCCAAGAGGGGGGGGGTGAATTGGGTTCTTTAAAAAATTAGCCTTTTAAATTATTTAGCTTGAGATGAATGAAGGCAAATGCAAAGTAATATAAATTGCAGTGAATAAAACAGAGATAGAGAAAGAGACAATAGACACGGCAAACACAAAAGATTTTATAGTGGTTCGGTGTATCCAACACCTACGTCCACTCCCAAGATTCACTTGGGTCCACACTATAATCACCCTAGATTACAGCAGAGTTGTTTTACAAGCTCACAACTCAAACTTGTTGTTTTCCCGGGCGCACAACGAACCCAGCTGGTTTTCAAGGGCTCACCAGCACAAAAACCCTTAACCCAAGCTTAACCAAGCTTGAACTGAGGTAAGACTACCTCCTCTAGTTCAATCCCCCAGATTGAGCTAGACACAAAGAATAAAATATGTTTGTTTAGTTACAAGGCTCCTTAATGAGCAGATAAACAAATGTAAGAATAGAGTTTAGATAAGCCTGATTTGCAGTTGGTTGGCTTTGAGCTTTTCTTCTTTTCTTCAACTCCTTTGAGGTGTAGAACCAGGCCTCAGCTTGGATTCTTCACGGAAGATGTGTTGGAGTTGATTTGGGCTTTCCTCTTTTCTTTGAGTGTTGAAAATCTCTTGAGATACTCTTGAATAGCACTTGGATTTTCTTCAGAAGCTTCCTTGGATTTGAGCTTGAACACAGAAGGAACTTCCTTTGATTTCACACTCTTTCTTTCACTCTATTTTGAATCTCGGATTTTTTCAACTGAAGCTCTTTTTTTCGATTTTTCTCTTCTTTTTCTTTGAAATAAATTTCTCTCTATTCGTCTCTCTTTGATTTGAAAACAGCTTCTCTATTTATAGATTCTGCAAGAATATAGCCGTTAGAGACAAAGAAAAATAGCCGTTAATCAAAAAACTTACCGTTGGAGCTGAGTTGGCATCCGTAAAAATTTCGCCCAGATTTGCTGGAGTCGACTCATGCTTTTCCCGAGTCGGCTCGAGCTCGTGATACTAAAAATAGAAATGTTTAGAAAGTCATGGGGTCGACTCACCAAAAGTAAAGTGTCGACTCCTGAAAGTCGGGGGTCGACTCATGAAAGGTTGGGGTCGACTCGCGAAGTGCTCAGAAAAATACTCTCTGGTGTCTGAGCGGAGTCGACTCGCACAGTCATGGAGTCGGCTCGACAAAATCGGGGGTCGACTCATGAAATTACGTGGGTCGACTCGAGACAGATAGACATTTCTGTACTCTGAGTGGAGTCGACTCTGAAACTCAAGAGTCGGCTCCGGAACGTATCAAAAATCAGAAACTTTTCTGATTGACTTTAAAATCGTTCCAGATTCATTTTAATTCATTGTTTTGACTTGAATTCAATAAAATTGACATTAAGAATTAATTCAAGAAGTATTCCAAAACTCATTGATTTTAATATGAATTATAAAATTTCTTTTTGAAAGCTTAAACATTGAGCTTAAAGTTACTTTCAAAATGATTAATGTCAAACTTTAACATTCTCATTGATTGTTCAAAATAAATTCATTGCACATGTAAATAAACTCATTGCATCTTTTATCATACTCATGGCTTTTAGTAATCATCAAAATCAAAAGGATTGAGGCATAAAGTTTTTCAACAAACTCCCCAACACCATCCATCTTAGAGATTATTAGTATTCATCATAAGAAATCTAAATTTTAGATTTATTCAAACTACTCAATGGCATTGTATCACATTAAATAATCCTAACAGTAATCATAACTTCAATAATATATGGTATGAATTAATAGATTATTTATTGTGCCTCTAAAAACTATGATTTATGTTGCAAATTAGGTATTTTTATAACATTTATATCTCCTATTTATAAATGAAAGATTCATATTTGAGTTTTAGGTGATGCATAATGAGGAATATAGTTCTAAATTGTCTAAATTAGCTATCCCCACATGGCATACCATTAAAAATGAAATTAGACTGGATAGAATCTGTCGAAAACTACTTTTCTATTCAAATATATCTAGATATTGATACATATTTGGGCATCCAATTAATATCTATATTTATATTCATGACCGTCAGCATTCATAAATTTTTAAAGAAAATAAGTGGTTATGTTATTATAGTAATTATTTGTTTATCTTCCAATTAGTTTTAATCTAATCATCATAAAATTTAACAATCCATGTATTGGCACTTTCCATATTTGATTCATATTTGTATTTAAAAAAAATAAAATTAGATATTAATTTTTGTATGCGGTTGATATCTTTATTTAAATCCATATTCAACAAACAAAAAATAGATATTATTATGGATTAATATTCGATATGTACAATATTTGTGTTCAATATTAGAGTTGTATACGAGAAGTATATTATATTATCCTAACCATCTATTTTTAACTCTTGAGCTAGATGAAGCATACCATATTATCCTAACCATCCACTCTTGACTTTTGACCAAGAAATCTCAATTTAAGATTAATTTAAACACTTAGCACCAAGTAATCCCAACAATAATCATAACTTCATATTATTTAATGGATTATTTATTTGACCTTTAAAAGCTATCATTTATGTTATCGGCTAAGTGTTATAGTAGTTATACCTCCTGTCTAATGAATGAAAGTTTCATATTTAAGTTCTAGATGATGCATTTTGAGGCATCTATATGGCACGCCATTAGGAATGAACTTAGATTAGATAAAATCTATTGAAATTTATTTTGTTTTTAATTATATCTAGATATGGATACATCTTTCAGCATCCAATTAATATTTACATTTGTATCCATATTTGTCAAAGAAAAAAAAATACGAATGTGAATAGATAATTATTTAATCTATATTCGAATATCTAATTCTACTTGTAATTCTATTTAATCATATATAGCATCCATTAAATTTTAAATAAAATAAGCGGCCATATTAGTACGGTAATGATTTAGTTTATGGTCATCATAAAATTTAACTATCCGACTTGTATCTAAATTTATATTGATACTTTCAATATTCGATTTGCATTTACATTTATTTAAAATAAAATAAAAATAAAATTATGCATATGGTTAATATCTCTATTCATATCCATATTCATCAAACAAAACATAGATATGATTATTGATACTTTGATATATGTTTTGTTTATAATTAATCTTCAATTTTACATATAATTTTATTGAAAAACATTCATTATTAAGGAATAAGATTTATCTAAAGTATTTGGAATTTCACTCAAAAAGTACACTATATAATTTTGACTATCCACTCTTGACTTAGATGAGGATGCAATTAGTATTTATTAGAAGAAATCTAAATTTTGGATTCATTCATACTAATTAGTCATAACAATGATTATCACTTCAATAATATATGGTATTATTTAATACATTATTTATTGCCTATAAGACTTATCATTTATATTGTGAATTAGGCATTAATATAGCAGTTATACCTCCCTATCTAACAACATAAAAGTTTTAGAGTTGAGCATGGTGTGTTTGGAATTTGGCTTGACATTATTTAAATCTAGTTAGCCTACATCAAATGCCTTTAAGGATGAAATTAGATTGGATAAAATCGCTTGAAATCTATTTCTTTTATCCAATTCTATCTAAATGTGTGCTAATATATGTATTTGTATACATATCTATTAAAGAAAAATAAATATGGATATGAATAGATAATTATTTAATCTGTATCTGAATATTTGATTCTTCTTGTAATTAGATTCAATTTTATATAGCATTCATAAATTTTTAAAGAAAATAAGTGGCCTTATTACTATGATAACACTTTAGTTTATCTTCTACTTAGTTTTAATTTGGTCATCATTAAATTTAACTGATTGATATCTAAATTTATATCGGTACTTTAATATTCTATTTGTATTTGTGTTTATATAAAACAAAAATAAATATGAAATTTTGCATGTTGTTAATATCTTTATTCATATTCATCAAATAAAATATATGTATGATTATGAATATATTAATATTTGATTCAAACAAGATTCGTTTTCAATCTTACATATAATTTTATTGGAGAATATCCATTATTAAAAAATAAGATTTATTCAAAGCATTTGGAATTGCATTTGAAAAGTATACCATATTATCCTAACCATCCACCCTTAATCTAGATGAGAAAGTTATTAGCATTTTTTCATATTATCCTAACCATCTACTCTTCTCATAGGTGAGAAGGTTATTAATACTTATGAGAAATTTAAATTTTGGATTCATTCAAACTGCTTGAAATATAGTATTACATTGCACTAGATAATCGTAACAATAATCATGATTTCAATAATAATATATGGTATTATTTAATAGATTATTTATTAAAGTTTATTTATGTTATGAATTGGGCATTATAACAAATAAATAAAAGTATTAGATTTAAGTCTTAAATGATGCATTCTAAGGAATTTAGTTCTAAATTATCTAAATTTTGCTAGCGTACATGCATGCCATGAGGGATGAATTTAGATTGGATAAAATCTCTTAAAATCTATTTTCTTATCTAATTATATCTACATATGCATAGTATCCGAATGATTTCTATATTTATGTCCATATCTATCAATGAAAACTAAATTTGAATGTGAATAGATAATTATTTAATTCGTATCCGATTATCTTATTTTACTTATAATTCTATTTAATCCTAAGATTAGATTCAAGATGTTTTGTTAAGAGTAGATAAAAGAAGTTGTTCTTGATGAGATCTGTTAGAAAATCAATTATCCTTTACATTAACAATGAAGGATTTGTTTCATCTATCAATACCCTATAAAATCTTTCCTAAGTTTTGGCTTAAGACCGTATTAGAATCAACAAATTACACTTACATAGCGTAACTACTAAAAATTTTTTGGAAAGGTCTATTAGTATTGATCACAAAAAAATTAATTTTTGGATTGATTGAAACTATTTGAACTATAGTATTACAACGTACTAGGTAATCCTAATAATAAAATAATATAGGCATTATTTAATAGATTATTTTTTATTTAAAAGCCATCATTTATGTTGTTAATAAGGTATTATTATAGTAGTTATACCTCTTTGTTTAACAATGAGAGTTTTAGATTTAAGTCTTCGATGATGCATTATCATAAATTTGGTTATTGTTGCCGCCGGGATCTGTCCTTCGACTCAGGCGCGATCGGTCTCCTGATCTGGGCTTCCTCCTAGGTGGACCTGCACATAAGTCCTCACGCGAGAGGTGTTGGGGGTGGCCCTCCGCGGAAGACCCTCCGACGCTCAAGTCAGTGGGGATCGATGATCAACAGAAATGAGAAGAAGGATCTCTTTGGGGAGCCCCTCCAGGGGTGGCCAATCGGAAGCTCTAGGGGAGCACCGATGAGCAGTGAAGGAGCCCGAGAGTGAGTAAGAGTGAGAGTAAGCCAGTAAGCCAGGGGCTGAGAGCGCATACCTGAAAGAATCTGGGAGTGTCATATTTATAGGCAATCATCTGGATCTTGAGGGCCTTCTGGAAGGTTCGAAGGTTGTTAGGATATGGAGATGATTCGAATCAAGCTGTTGTAAGGCCGGTGGGATCCGTATCTTGTTCATTGGAGGATCGACGGCTGGGAGGGCCCTCTGATGGCCTGAGATTTGATGAGTGCGTAGGTTCTAGTCCGTTATTGTAGATCCTAGGCCACTCCTCATATGATCCTTTATTTGGGATTCTGTTACGCTAGGCCTGGGCTCTCCCGCGTCGGGTTCCATGGAGGTGTGCGTCGAGCCATGGATTGTTCGGGGGTTGCTCGGAGGACCGAGCTATGGGTAGCTCGGGGGGAACCGAGCTATGAAAGTTTGGGGAAGCCGAGCTATGGGTAGCTCAGGGAAGCTAAGCTGTGGGTAGCTCAGGGAAGCCGAGCTATGGAAAGCTCGTGGAAGCCGAGCTATAGGTAGCTCGGGGAAGCCGAGCTATTAGAAGCTCAGGGAAGCCGAGCTATGGGAAGCTCGGGAAAAGCCAAGCTATGGGAAGCTCGGGGAAAGCCGAGCTACGGGAAGCTCGTGGAAGCCAAGCTACGGGAAGCTCGGGGAAAGCCGAGCTACGGGAAGCTCGGGGGAGCTGAGCTATGGGAAGCTCAGGGAAGAGCCGAGCTATGGGTTGCTCGACTCGTTGGATCATATTAGTTAGCTCATTCTTTATGGGCGTAATGGGGGGATGGGGCTGATCCTAGTCCCTTCGCACAGTTATCAACGCAATGGCGATTTTACCCCTCAACACATGCCCCCCACTCCCTAGTTCGAAGCGTAGGTTCGGGCGTAGGGAGTATAGGCCTAGGTGGCACAATCCGAACAAGAGGACATGTATTCGACAGCCCACGCAATGATGTCATAATTAATGTTGCGTGGCCGTTTTGCCTTTTCGAGGTGGATCCGTCATTCCTTAGGGGTGAAGGCAACAGCTGGGAAAGCGCCACGTAGGAGATCTCGATTTTCACGGCGCCCGTAGTGGTGGTTCCGAATGTCTTGGTTGAGACGCCTCATCTTCACCCTGAGGCGGTTTTCCTTGGGAAAAGCGGAGTCGAGGCGGCGCCCTCCCTATTTGTAGCGCTCTCTCGCTTTCCCTTATAGAGCTTCGTCTTTCTGTTTTCACAGCAATCTGTTACTCAGCGTCTCTTGCGATTGAAGACATGGTGAGTCCGAGTGATCAGGCTTCAGAGGTGACCTTGGCGAACCTGGAGCGGATACACCGTCTGTACAAGATCCCCCAGGATGTTACCTTGTTGCTTCCAACGGTTGAGGATAGGGTAACATCCGGATTGGAGACGGAATGTTCTGCTACGAGGAAAGTTTGAGGGCAGGCCTTAGGTTTTCTCTTCATCCACTGGTGCGAGAGGTGATGAAGTTCTACAATATATGCTTCACCATGGTGGCTCCCAACAGTTGGCGCAACCTCATCGGGTTCATCTCGTTGTGCAACCGTGTTGGAGTAACCGCAACCCTTCCAATGTTTAGGGTGTGCTTCAATCTGGTCTCCGAGAGGGCCTCAAAGTGGCCCTACATCGGCCCCCGAAGGTCCTTCAAGATGATCTCCGATAACCCTCGTCGATAAAGGAGTGGAAGTCACGATTCTTCATAGTCGAGGGGAATATCTGCTCGGATTTCCCTCGGGTGTGGGGAAAATACGCAAAGGATCCAGAAGCGCACCCAGAGTTAACCGAGTCAAAGAAAAGGGATCTGATAGTGTTGCGTGGCAGTCGAGCACTTCCAGCCAGTGTCCTTCTATCGGAGGACGCTCTCTTTGCGGCTGGATTGAGTCCCGTCGATCCTCGCGGTGAGTATCACTTCGCGGCCGATAGCTTGGTGTGGCTCCATTTTCGATTTTTGTGCGAACTAACAGGCGAATCACATTGCCCCTACAGCCGAAAGGTCAGCGCTCGCAGACTAGATGAGGGAGGAGCTGGGAAAACGTCGCAGGAGATCCGGCTCCAGCAGCAAGCATCGGGCCGAGAAGAGGTCTCGCCCTTTCGGCTCCCACCCTAGGGGGATTAGGAGAGATGGTGATGATCGGCGCTCCTCATCGCCACGGGCCGGAAGTATCGAAGTTTCGGCGGCGCATGACCTTTTGGCGCCGAAGGAGGGTCTGTCCGGAGGCGAAGGTCGGGATGCCGCAGGGGTTTTAGAGGAGGCTGCCAGAATTTCCTTCCGCCTGTCGTCGTTCTGTCCGACGATGGCGAGGGACAAACGCCGGTTGACTTGGGGGCCCCCGTGGGTGGGGCGGTTCGGTCTCCCTCATTGGAGGCCAGTGGCTCGGAGAGGTTACAGGCGGAGGTGGGAGCGACCTCCGCTTCCATCGAGGCGGGGGAAGTGGTTACGGCTGCTGAGGTTCGGCCGGGGCCACTGGTAGGAGAGCCAGCAGGCAACGAGGGGATGGCCGAACCTGCCGAACCAGCGATCGAAACTCGCGGGGGGCTTTCTGGTGATGGGCCTTCCGCCGAGGCACAGGAAGCTCCGGGGGGAGCCAAAGTTCCTGAAGAGTTTGTTATGGGTAGGGGGATTTCCGAGGAGGTAGAAGCAGAAGAGAAGGAAGAAGGAGAAGGAGGGGAAGAAGGAGGAGGGGAGCCGTCGAGCGAAGGGGACGTTCGGGCCGGGGCTCCCCTCGCCAGAGTTGAAATGCCTGAGGCTTCGCAAATGAGGGCCCTGGTGGAGGAGGCCAGCCAACCGAGGGCCTCATGGATTGCGGGTTCCCAAGTTGGCTCCCTGAGCGCAGACTTTCACTCACGCGACCCGGAGGTGAGTGCCAAGTTCTCCGTTCTGATGTAGTCCGCATTCCAAGGGGGAGAGAGTTCCTCGACATGAGGGAATTATCCAGAGGATCTTGTTGAGATGGCCTTTAGATACACCGGGTGCCGAATGAGGCTTTTCTTCTCCCCGAGATTGACGATCTTGCTCTCACGAGGATCGCTACAGATTACGCATCTCGGGTAAGTAGTCGCGCTGAAGTAGGGTCTTTAGTCAGCTAGTTCGACTGTATTCTTTATGTGTGCAATCTTTTTTTTGCAGAATGCCCTGATCATGAGGGCGCTGAAATGGCGCTTGCATCTGTCTGTTGGGGCTTGGGCTCGGGCCCGCCAGGAGGTCGATCACCTCAAGGAGAGGGTGGATTCTTCATATAAACTTTCCCGAGCCCTGGTGGTCCTTCAGAGGGAGCTCGAGGAGGCCCACAGGATTCTGGTAGTTGAGAGGGAAAGAGCCTCTCAACTCGCTACACAGGTCAGTGAGTTCCAAGGCTTCCGCGAGCAATCCGAGAAGGCTAGTCTGGAGCTTTCTCAGGCCAAGGCGGAGCACGAGAGCAAGGTCAATTCTATGCAACAGTCTTTTGATAAAAGGTGGGACCAGTTGAAAGCCAGCCATGCCGAAGATAAAGGCAACTGGAGCAAAAGGCTCGAGGAGGAAGAGCATAGGTGTCGGCGGCAGCAGGACCACCTTACCCGCCTGAATAAAGAGCTCACCGACACAAAGGATCGGCTAAAGTGGTCGGATGAACGAGCTGCCCGACTTTCTGATGAGCTCGACTACGCCTGTCAAGAAATTGGAGATACCCAGTCCCGGGTGGATGAGCTAAAAGAGAGCCTTCGCCAAAGCCAATTGGCTAAGTCTAGGGCTCTCAATAGGGTCTAAGTGCTGGAGGGTGAGCTAGCCCGACGGGAGGAGCAGGTAGGGCGCTATTTGTTTTACCCATTTTGGTCTTTCGGCTTCCGCTTTACTTGGCTTTTTGTCAGCAGTTGAACAGGATGAGCCAGGAGTTTCAGGGACGGTTGGCGGCATTCGGAGAGGAGGCGGCCTCGAGGCACCAAAGGATCTCCGAATTGGAGAAGCAATTAGCCGAGGCAAACGCGCGGGCCTCTTCAGCAGTGGAGGAGTACAAGAACTCTATCAAGTTTGCCGACGAACGTAGGGCGGCCTGCGCTGATGCATTCCAGCTCGGCGAAGAGGAGGCGCAGGCTAAGATTGCCCAGACTTATCCTGACCTGGATCTGTCCTATTTGGAGGCCGAGTATTATGAGGCACGCACCCCGGGGGCCGAGGAAGACGAATATGGAGAGATTTCTAACATCGATCTTGAAGCTGTTCTGGGAGTTGACGTTGCCACCGAGGTACCCCGGCAAGACACCATCGAGAAGGGGGGTCTAAGCGACGCCCCTGCTGGCGCTGCTGCAGGAGATGCCGGGCCTGATCCCAAGTCTTGACCCTTTGGGGGGTTATATGTATTTTCTCTTTCTTTTGTTTTGTAGTTTGACTGGAAATCAATAAACAGATCAGCCATTTTTCATTTGTTTGTCTTTCCTGGATGGTTTCCTGTCTCGAATTTTTAGTCCTAACTACGAGGGCCGCTTGGTTGGTTTCCGGGCTCGAATTTTGAAAGAACATCCTAGTCGAGGCCAAGGCATAGGGAATAGGGATAGCCCCGACGAAAGAGTCGAGCAACAACATAGCCTGGTACAAAGGGAGGTTGAGAGACGATTCAATTCGGCTTAGGCCGAATGACACAGTGGTTAGACTAGGTCCAAAGAATGAAATAGCTCGGCTAGGGCCGAGGGACGGAGTAGCTCGGCTAAGGCCGAGGAAAAAGGTTGCTCGGCTAGGGCCGAGGGATGGAGTAGCTCGGCTAGGGCCGAGGGATGGAGTAGCTCGGCTAGGGCCGAGAGACAAAGTAGCTCGGTTAGGGCCGAGGGGCGAAGTACCTCGGCTGGGGCCGAGGTAGTCCACCTCATCAGTAGCCAAACTGAGATCGTGCCTTCAACGAAAAGAGGGGAGCTCGTCCCCGAGCAGGGGGTTTGTTGAACCTTCGCTATCACCCCTCTATTCTTTTTGGTAAGAAGAGGGTTTGGCCTTCGCATCTATTTATTACCCCTGTCAGTGCTTTGTCTTTTTCAAGGCGGGTCAATTTTTGTTTCACCGAAGTGGGTGGTACGGCTCTGCAACCAGCAAAAGGTCACCCAGCACTTTCCGACGAACCAGTGCCGTGTTGGTCTTTCCCGACGCGGGCTGCTTTGTTGTGTGGTGTAAGTACTTTTTTGCCATTGAAGGATATCGTTTTCGCAGGGTGATCCCTCGGATCTGCCAGTATCTGCAGGACTGGCGGATGATTTTCTGCATTTAAAGCTTGTGATTCGGGATCAGAGATAATCTTTTGGTATGCGTCATGGCTCGAGCGACGCGCTTGGCGCGCATTATGGGCGCTATTTTTATTTCAGGAGGCCACATGGTGGCGCGGGTTTGGCGTCTCGAATCTCGGGCTTTCTGCTCTCGTAGCTGTTCCCGGTTCGTCTCTGCCTATAAAAGGGGGAAGAGGACCGTGTTGGGCCATCCCAAAGTTTTCTTTTCTGTAAACTGTGGAGGTGCACACAATGCCTATTTCTTTGGGGCTTAGAGCGGGAGGACCGAGCTTTCCCCCTGCAAGTCATCGTCGTTCTCTGGACAGTTGGGGTGACGAAGGAGCCGTCGGGGGGTGGCTTGCCCTCAATAAAGGAGCTCCGGAGATCGTATGGAGAGTGCACAGGAAGTCCGTAGAGATCGCATGGAGAGCGCATATATACGCTTCCTGTATGACCTTTGCGGTTCACCTTTGGGGACGTACGGTAGGAAGTGTACGCGGGCTCCCCATGGCTTGCGTGAATTTCTCCTCCTCCCCTGGCCCGGATCCCTGGGCTCGTCCACCCGGGGAATCTTTTGCCACGTGAGGAGGTGGTGATGGTGTGTCGCTCGCTGGTACATTGCCTTTTGACTTGGGCAATGGCTAGCTGTATACACTAGATTTGGGGTAGTGCCCTGGTGTCAGGGTCCGTGAGCTTCCTTCCTACTCGTCGGAGGGCCCTTCGGTTGGGTGGTTTGGGGCAAAAACCCATCCACCCTTTCTGATTTCTCTGATATCTCGGTTGGGACGCTGAGATATCATTATTAACGGAAGCTGGTCGCAACGGTTGGGCCGTGTCGTCCGCTCATTATCGGCTCGAGCTGACTGGTTCGTGGGTTGCCTGATTTGTTGGACCGGACACTGGAGCATCATAGTCACCCGAAGCTGCTTTGGAGCAGTTTGCCCGAGTTATGTATCCGTTCTTATTTCGTGCATTTCAATGCACTTGTAATGCCTCTCAGGCGGTTGTAATTGGTTTCAATGGTAATGAAATAAAGGCAGTTTTACTCTTTCTCCTAGTTTCTGTTTCTTTTGTACCGAGAGTTGTTGTTGGCAATGAAACGAGGTGCGGGGATATCGTTTGTTCTTGGCCGATGATCCCGCGCTATCCGACCTAGTCGGGGCTCATAAGCTGCCCGAATTCAGACAGAACCTGGAGATTGTTCGGTAGTGGAACATATTCCTTAACTTTGGCCGAAGCTCAGAGATTTATTACTCGGCCCTGCCGAGGTTTGGAGATTTATGGTTCGGCCCTGCCGAGGTTTGGAGATTTATGGCTCGGCCTTGCCGAGGTTCGGAGATTTATGGCTCGGCCCTACCGAGGTTTGGAGAATAGTTACTCGGCCCATCCGAGGTTCAGAGATTTATGGCTCGGCCCTGCCGAGGTTCGGAAAATAGTTGCTCAGCCCAGCCGAGGTTCGGAGATTTATAGCTCGGAGGGATGACTTGGTCGCCACCGAGACTCATGATTTTTGGTTCCTACGAGATTCGGCGTGGAACGCCAAAGCGGAACGGGCGGTGCATGGGTACACCCGACATTTATGATTTGGCTACTTCCGAGGGAAGCGAGTCATCGTCGGCTGCTGACTCTCCTTTTCTTTTGCGCTTTCCAAAGGGCGGCCGATTTAAGGCAATTTGGAGGAGTTTCGAGGGCATTTACTCCGCAAGGGCCCGACAGATCAGGAGGAACCTAGTTTCTAGAGGAGGGGGATTCCCGAGTAATTCGTCGACGTTTACCGATACCCCTCAGGAGGGGGCACGGCCCCTCGCATCCTGTGGGCGCCTGTCACAGCGGCGACACGCGGCCGATTCTCATGGGTCGATATTTATGACCCGACTGATCGAGATGCTCGCCTGAGGAGTATAAATAGGATGACAGGGATGCCAGCGTTTACCATTCCTTTGGTTAGCCTCTCAACAGCTCTCGACATGGCTTCTTAGGGTGGAGAGCAATCATCCAATGGATCGGGCGTAGTGAACAACGGTCGTGGGGGCTTGAGGGGAGTCGTTCCACCGTCATGGTTGACGGCCTGGCCTTGGCGTCAGCTTTTGCAAGCCACGATCAGCTTGAGAAGGCGGTCGAGGAGTACCTCACCGTTTCTACGAGGGAGACCGAGGCCCTTCGCCAGATCGCACACCGGCAGGAGGGGGAGATTGCATCCCTTCGCCAGCGAGTCGCCGAGCTGTCCCGGCATGTGGAAGACCCGGCAACTCCTGGGGGGAGACGTTAGGCCTCTGCGAAGGCCATTTTTCTTTCTGTACTTTTTTCTTTCTTTCTGTACTTTTTCTTTCAATAAAAGGTCTTTTTGGCAATTTATTGTTCTCTAATGAGATCATCGTTTAGTTCATAAAAGAGGTAAAACCGCTCGCTTCTGTTTGAACCGATAGGGGACCTGGGTGGTCCCGTGGGCTTACACGCTAAGTCATGGTCCCGTTTGCGGAGCGAGACAGGCGCTTGGGTGGTAAGATACAGGGATATCATCCGAGGATTTAGCAGTGGGGGGGATTCCCCGATTTTGTTTGGGGTTCGTGGGCGGCTGTGTAGGGCTTGCCGAGGACTTTAGGGATTTGCTAAAGGCGCAGACTTTGTGTCTGTTGGCGGTTTTGCACAGTGTGCATTTTTTGAACTGGCCGAAGTTCTGGGGACTGTTCAGAAATCCTTCGGCTTTAATCGAGGTTTGCATGCTTCGGTTTTTGTTGGGGCTTTACACACTCCGGTTTTAGCCGGGGCTTTAGAATTCATCGCTAGGCCCAACCGAGATTCAGAGACTTGTTGCTCGGCCTAGCCGAGGTTCAGAGATCAGTTGCTCGGTCTAGCCGAGGTTCGGAGATCAGTTGCTCGGCCCAGCCGAGGTTCGGAGAATTGTTGCTCGGCCAACCGAGGTTCGGAGATCAGTTGCTCGGCCCAGCCGAGGTTCGAAGATCAGTTGCTCCGCCTAGCCGAGGTTCGGAGAATAGTTGCTCGGCCCAACCGAGGTTCGGAGAATTGTTGCTCGGCCCTGCCGAGGTTCGGAGAATAATTGCTCGGCCATGCCAAGGTTCGGAGAATAATTGCTCGGCCCTGCCGAGGTTCGGAGAATTGTTGCTCGGCCCTGCCGAGGTTCGAAGAATAATTGCTCGGCCCTACCGAGGTTCGAAGAATTGTTGCTCGGCCTTGCCGAGGTTCGGAGAATAATTGCTCGGCCCTACCGAGGTTCGGAGAATTGTTGCTCGGCTCTGCCGAGGTTCGGAGAATAGTTGCTCGGCCCAGCCGAGGTTCGAAGAATTGTTGCTCGGCCCAGCCGAGGTTCGGAGATCAGTTGCTCGGCCCAGCCGAGGTTCGGATAATAGTTGCTCGGCCCAGCCGAGGTTCAGAGAATTGTTGCTCGGCCCAGCCGAGGTTCGGAGAATTGTTGCTCGGTCCTGCCGAGGTTCGGAGAATAGTTGCTCGGCCCAGCCGAGGTTCGGAGAGTTGTTGCTCGGCCCTGCCGAGGTTCAGAGAATAATTGCTCGGCCCTGCCGAGGTTCAGAGAATTGTTGCTCGGCCATGCTGAGGTTCAGAAATTTTCCTGCTTAAATAGGTAACTCGGTCGTACCGAGGTTAGTAAGCAGCATCTGTTTCTTTTCACGATTTTCGGTAATATAATTTATGGTGATTTATGTCATGAATTATGAAACATTGTGCCGACAAAAATTTAAGAAGGTGAGCCTGTAGAGGGCGTACCCTACTGATGATACTTGCGGAGATTGTCCGAATTCCACGTCTGAGCGGTGGATCTTCCGCTTAGATCTTACAGCTTGTAGGTCCCAGGTTCGACGATCTCCGCTACTTGGTAAGGGCCTTCCCAGTTTGGGGCCAGCTTTCCTTGCTCCAGCGGTTTGGAAACAGATGCTTTTCGGAGAACGAGGTCGCCAGGCAAGAAAGCTTTCCCTTTGACTCTGGAGGCGTGGTAGCGGGCCACTCTTTGCTGATAGGCAGCCACTCTGATCCGAGCTTTTTCTCTGATCTCCTCTACCAGGTCAAGGTTGGCGCGGAGCTGCTCATCGCTAGCTTCTTCCGAGTAGCTTTCCACCCACAGAGAAGGGAGCCCTATCTC
>UESW01004089.1:542860-656818 GCA_900491605.1 Calamus simplicifolius | reverse complement strand
CTCAGAGTTAGTATAAACTTTTCCAAGACTTTTTAAACCATTCACAATATCAGTGAATCTAGTGAACATGCATGTGATGGTTTCATTTTGTTCCATAGTAAATAATTCATATTTATGAACCAAAATATTTATCTTTGATTCTTTTACTTGGTTTGTTCCTTCATGTGTTATTTCCAACCTATCCCAAATTTCTTTTGCGGAATTACATGTTGAGATTCGGTTGAATTCATTAGAGTCTAAGGAACAATATAAAATATTAATGGCTTTAGCATTTAGTTGTGCCATTCTCCTATCATTATCATTCCAATCCCTTTCGGGTTTAGGAACAATAGTGCCATCAATAAGGTGTGTGGGTGTACTAGGTCCATTTATTATTACTCCCCACAATTCATAGTCAGAAGCTTGAATGAATATTCTCATTCTAGCTTTCCAATATGAATAGTTGGTTCCATTAAATAAAGGAGGTCGATTCGTAGAATGACCTTCAGCAAAACTTGAACCACTTTGTGTTGCCATAAGGATCTTTAGCCCTTGATCGTGAGATCAAATTCTAAATGAGCACTTGCTCTGATACCAATTGTTGGCCCAGATGGCAACCCAAGAGGGGGGGGGTGAATTGGGTTCTTAAAAATTTAAGACTTTTTAAAATTTAAAGATTAGCTCAAGATGTGCAAGTGAGTGAAATTAACTAAAAGCAATGCACAAGCAATTAATATAGAGAGATAGAGAGAGAGAAATATAGCACGGCAAACACAAGATAATTTTATAGTGGTTCGGTGCAACCAACACCTACGTCCACTCCCAAGATTCACTTGGGTCCACACTATAATCTCTCTAGATTACAGCCGAGTTGTTTTCCAAGCTCACAACTCAAACTTGTTGTTTTCCCGGGTGCACAACGAACCCAGCTGGTTTTAACTCGGGCTTACCAGCACAAAACCCTACACGTTGTTTTTCACGGGCTCACAACTAACCCAACACAAGCACTCCGGCTTGTAACGAGGTATACAACCTCCACTGATTCAATCCACTGATTGAATCAGCAAACAATTAAAATAAAAGTGTTTGGATAATGAAATGCTCCCCTTGAGCAAATATACAAATGAAGTACAAAATAAAGAGTTAGAAAAGCCTGATAGTATTGCAGATGGTAGTGGCTTTGGCTTTCTTCCTTCTTCTCTTTAACTCCTCTTGAAGTGTTGAATCAGCCTCAGCAAGATTCTTGACCGTTGAAGACTTTGGAGTTGAGATGAAGCTTTTTCCTCTTTTGAAAATCCTCCGATTTGACCTTTGAAATGCTTTGGATTTTCTTTTGACTCTTGTGGATTGATGAGAAGGAGCAGACGAAACTTCTCTTGATTTCACTCCTTTTGAATCACTCTTCTTTGAGCTAAATGATTTTTCCAATATGCTCTGTTTTTCCCTCTTTTCAAAAGATATTCTTTTCTCTCTTTTTGATTTTCTCTTGTTTTGATTTGAAAAGAGCTCCTCTATTTATAGAATCTGCAAAAATATATCCGTTAGAGACAAGGAAAAATAGCCGTTATTCAAAAATCTTACCGTTGGGGCTGATGTGTCATCGTTAAAAATCGCGCCCAGATTTGCTGGAGTCGACTCATGCTTTTCCCGAGTCGGCTCGAGCTCGTCTTACCAAAAATAGAAATGTTTAAAAAGGTTAGGGGTCGACTCGCTAAAAGTGAAGTGTCGACTCCTGAAAGTCGGGAGTCGACTCGAGAAAGGCTTGGGGTCGACTCGCGAAGTGCTCAGAAAAACACTCTTCTGGTGTCTGAGCGGAGTCGACTCGCACAGTCCAGGAGTCGGCTCGACAGAATCAGGGGTCGACTCGACAATTTCATGGGTCGACTCGACACAGATGCACATTTCTGTACACTGAGCGGAGTCGACTCTGAAACTCAGGAGTCGGCTCCGGAACGTATCAAAAATCAGAAACTTTTCTGATTGACATTAAAATCGTTCCAGATTCATTTTAATTCATTGTTTTGACATGAATCAATAAAATTAACATTTAGAATTGATTCAAGAACTAATCCAAAAACTTATTGATTAAAACATGAATTATAACATTTCTTTTTGAAAGTTTGAATATTGAGCTTAAAGTCACTTTCAAAATTGATTAAAGTTAAACTTGAGCATTCTCATTGATTGTTCAAAATAAATTTGTTGCTCATTTACATAAACTCATTACATCCTTTAATAAACTCAATGGTTTTTAGTAATCATCAAAATCAAAAGGATTGGATCATATAATTTTTCTATAATCTTCCAACACATACAAAATCCTTGGCCCATGCCTCGGTTATTTGTGCAACTGCCTCCGCCTCGACCCATTTGGTGAAGTAATCTATGGCGACGAACAAAAACTTCCGTTGTCCCATGGCGAGCGGAAATGGACCGAGAATGTCCATTCCCCACTTGGCGAAGGGCCAAGCAAAGGAAATGGGGACCAGGCTGGCGGAGGGGAGCCTCT
The DNA here is from genome assembly GCA_900491605.1 of Calamus simplicifolius. Lineage (NCBI taxonomy): Eukaryota > Viridiplantae > Streptophyta > Magnoliopsida > Arecales > Arecaceae > Calamus > Calamus simplicifolius. The sequence goes on along the minus strand of UESW01004089.1, from coordinate 654,330 downwards.
GAATACTTGAGTGCCTTTGGCATGGGTCGCAAGCTCGGACAAGGTCGTCAGCATCCTTTTGCATGGTTGGCCAATAGTAACCTTGACGTAACACTTTGTGACACAGGGACCGGCTCCCCAGATGGTTGCCGCAAATCCCCTCGTGAACCTTTCGAAGGGCGTAATCAGCTTCAGATGGGCGGAGGCATCTGAGCAGTGGCATAGAGAAGGACTGCTTGTAGAGCTGGTCATCAATTAGCACATAGTGGATGGCTTGCAGTTTTAGCCTTCTAGCTTCCCTTCGATCGGCCGGGAGTGACCCTTCTTTGAGGTACTTCAGGATGGGGTCGAACCATGATGGTTCGGCCTCAACTTGCATTACACAGTTAGCTTCCATGATACTAGGTCTTTCCAAAGTCTCCAGGTGGAATTTTCGTTCGGCGTCCATTGATTCTGCGATTGCCAGCCGAGATAGCAGGTCGGCACGGGCATTTTCAGATCTAGGAATCTGAATGATCTCAAATTCGGGGAAACGGGAGAGTAGGCTCCGAACCTCTTGGAGATATCAGATCATGTTCGGTTCCCGGGCCTCAAACTCCCCTCGCATGTGACCCGCCACCAGCTGGGAGTCGGTGAAGGCATTCAGTTTCTCCACCTTAAGGCTACGGGTGATCCGGAGACTGGCCAACAGGGCTTCATATTCAGCTTCGTTGTTGGAGGCCGGGAAGGAGAAGCGGACGCCATATTCAAAAGTTGCCTCCTCCGGACTGGTGAGGACCAAACCCGCACCGGAGCGATGGGCGTTGGATGACCCGTTGACATGGAGGAGCCACCGGGCGCTAGATTTTGGTTTCTCGGGGGAGTCAGGGGTGGAGCCGTCCTCTGGGATGGTACACTCGAGGAGGAAGTCGGCCAGCACCTAAGCTTTGATGGCCGGGCGAGGCTAAAAATGGATGTCATGCTCGCTCAGCTCGACGGCCCATTTAGTTATTCTCCCTAATATCTCTGGGCGATAGACCACCGCCTTGATGGGTTGGTCAGTCAGGACTATCACAGAATGCGCCTGGAAGTATGGCCGCAACTTCCGAACTGAGGTGATCAAGGCCAACACCATCTTCTCAATCCGGCTATACCTCGTCTCCGCATCACGGAGCAGCTTGCTGACATAATAAATCGGCTTCTGGACCTTGTCTTCTTCTCTGACCAGCACCGAGCAAACGGCACCTTCCAAAACAGCCAGATACAGGAATAATGTCTCCCCAGGATTTGGACTGCTGAGGAGTGGGGGAGAGCTGAGGTACTTCTTGAGATCTTCGAATGATTTTTGACACTCGGGGGTCCACTAGAAATTCTTAGCCGACCGGAGAGTTTTGAAGAAGGGGAGGCATCTTTCGGCAGAGCGCACCACGAAGCGGTTAAGAGCCGCTATCCTTCCGGTTAGGCGTTGGACTTCTTTAATAGACGCCGGGGGTGCCATCTGCTGGAGAGCTTGGATCTTTTGGGGGTTAGCTTCGATACCCCGCTGGGAGACCATGAAGCCGAGGAACTTCCCAGAGTTAACGCCGAAGGTGCACTTAGTCGGGTTGAGCTTCATCTGATATTTGCGGAGTGTCGCAAAGCTCTCCGAAAGATCCTTGACGTGCTATGATGCTTCTTTGCTTTTGACCAGCATGTCATCGATGTATACCTCCATATTCTGGCCGATTTATTTCTTAAATACTTTGTTGACCAGCCTTTGGTAGGTGGCTCCTGCATTTTTAAGACCGAAAGGCATAACACGGTAATAGTAAGTACCTCGGTCGATTATGAAGGTGATCTTTTCCTCATCTTCGGGGGCTATCCAGATCTGGTTGTAGCCGGAGTAGGCATCCATGAACGTCAACATTTGGTGACCCGCGGTGGCATCCACAAGTTGATCAATTCGGAGAAGAGGGAAGCTGTCCTTCGGGCATATTTTGTTAAGGTCGGTGAAGTCGATGCAGATCCGCCACTTGCCGCTCGACTTCTTTACCATGACGATATTCGACAGCCAACTCGGGTAATTCACTTCTCGAATGAAGTTCGCCTTGATGAGCTTATCAACCTCCTCCTCAATAGCTCTCTGCCACTCTGGAGCGAAACTCCTCTTCTTTTGCTTGACGAGCCGGTACATGTCATCCGTGTTAAGGCGGTGGACAAGAACTTCGGGGCTGGTTCCTGGCATGTCGGAGGCGGACCAAGCGAATACATCGGCGTTGCTTCGGAGGAAGTCGATCAGCTCTTGCCGGGATTCACCTTCCAGCAGCGACCCGATCTTTATGGTTCGGTCGGGACGAGCCTCGTCCAGTGGTACTTCCTCCAGTTCTTCGGCTGGTTCCCCTCGTTGCTCGGTGAATTCCTCTCGAGCGTCCAGCCCGTCAACTTCAGGCATTCTGGATTGAAGGCTGGTGACAAAATACTGCCGAGCCATAGTTTGGCTCCCTTGAACGACACCAATTCCTCGCCTGGTGGGGAATTTCATAGATAGGTGTGGGATGGAGACAACGGCTTTGATAGACATCAGGCCAAGTCTTCCAAATATCGCATTGTAAGGCGACCTGAGCTTGGTCACTAGGAAGTCCGTGTGAACAGTGGCCACAAGGGGCCAGGTTTCTGCCCGAACCGTTAAGGTTACGACCCCCTCTGGGACAATGACGTCGCCTATGAACCCCATTAGGGTGGAGTCCACGGCTCGGAGGTTTTTCATGAGCAATCTCATCTTGGCAAACACATCAAGGTACAAAATATTCACGGAGCTTCCACTATCAATGAGGATCCGGCTTACATCATAGTCATTTAAATTGAGGGATACAACCAGTGCATCGTCTTGTGGGAACTGTATCCCTCGGAGATCATCATCGGAGAAGGAGAGTTCACTCATTCGCGCTTTCTTTGGCATCGAGCCTTCATCATCATTTCTAGAGCTCGAGCCACCGGCTTCCTCGATCATGTTGATGTGGCCGATTACGAGCGGATTTGGAGGAGGAGGAGGCTGCTGAAGCTCGGACTGGCGATCGCCCCCTTGTCCTAGCTCGGGTGCCCTCCTGAACTGGTTCAGTCAGCCCCGTTGAATCAGCCTCTCAATCTCATTCTTCAACTGCCAACATTCCTCGGTGTCGTGGCCATGCTCTCTGTGATAGTGGTAGTATTTGGTGGGGTCCCTCCGAGTTGGGTTCCCTCAGAAAGGAGCTGGTCGGGGGAGCTGGCGCTCTATCTCCATGAGGATTTGTGCCCTAGGTACAGTGAGCAGAGTGTACCAGTCGAATCGCCTGGGCGGGCTCCAGGAGCGATTTCTCGACGGCAGCGGGGGAGCTCTTTGGCGACGAGGCAGGCTTGGCTGACGGACGGGTCGGTGCCTGTCGAAACTTTTAGGTTCTTTCTTCTTCGCTAGCTCGGTGCGGGCAGCTCTCCGTGATTCTTCGACCCTAGCGTATTTATCTACCAGGGCCATCATATCGGAAAGGTTCGGGGTGTAGCTGACCTTCATCGCCAGGTAGAAGTTGCTCTCCTTCAAGACTCCCCCAGTTAGGGCGGACATAGCCACCTCATGATTAAGGTGGTCCACCTACAGCATGGCCTTGTTGAAACGGCTAAGGTAATTTCTCAAGGACTCCCCCTCTCTCTGCTTAACTTCGGAGAGGGAGTCGGATCTCCATCGGTGACGGCGGCTACTGATGAATTGGCCAATAAAAAAGCGGCTCAGCTCATCGAAAGAATCAATAGAACCCGGTTTCAAGGCGTTAAACCAGGTTCGGGCAGATCCCCTGAGGGTGAAAGGGAAGGCACGGTAGAGGATCACGTCTGATGCTCCGTGGAACATCATTATTGACCGGAAGCTACTGAGATGATCATCCGGATCAGAAGAGCCATGGTAGGGCTCGATGGCGGGTAGCTTGACATGGGAGGGAATCACTTCCTCCATGATCCCTTTGGTGAAGGGGATGCCCTGCTCCACCTTGGGCTGAGGCGGATGAGCGTGCTTGGCGGCGTCCAGCTCTTGACGCATCTCCCAGAGTTATCGGCGGATCTCCTCTTCAGATGTAAGAGGAGGAGCCGGACGAGGAGAGCGCAGGGAGGGCGTTGAATCATGGCAGGAGGACTCCGGAGAGAGGGATCGGGCCTGCCGAGATCTGGGGGGATCCCTGTTGTAGCCACCTCGTGGGGCTGGTTTATCCTCCTTGGGTCGGTGTGGGGGGTCCGCGACTCCACGCGGGCCAGAAGAGGAGGTGGCCGGAGAGAAAGGGGCAACGGCCTCCTCAGGGAGGCGTGGAGCAGGGGCAGTTACGAGGCGCTCCTGAACCAAATGGGTCAGGGCTTGGACCTGCTGGACCAGCATGGCGAACTGATCCTGGGTCACCGGAATGGCTGGCGGTGACGGGGTCTTAACTGGTAGCGGCTGTGGTGCCGCGTTGCTTGTCGGATCAGGTCTTTGGGAGACGGCCTGGTCCTGGGCTTCAGAGGTTGCTCTTCTTTGATTAGCCATTGAAGAGGTTCTATTCCAGATCGAGATCCTTATCTCCTTTTTTCAAGTTTTAATGGGACTCGAGGCCCTTCCTCTAGCGCCAATCTATTGCCGTCGGGATCTGTCCTCCGACTCGGGCGCGATCGGTCTCCTGATCTGGGCTTCCTCCTGGGCGGACCTGCACAGAAGTCCTCACGCGAGAGGCGTTGGGGATGGCCCTCTACGGAAGACCCTCCGATGCTCAAGTCAGTGGGGATCGACGATCAACATAAATAAGGAGAAGGATCTCTCTGGGGAGCCCCCAGGGGTGGCCAATCAGGAGCTCTAGGGGAGCACCGATGAGCAGTGAAGGAGCCCGAGAGTGAGTGAGAGTGAGAGTAAGCCAGTAAGCCAGGGGCTGTGAGCGCATACCTGAGAGAATCTGTGAGTGTCATATTTATAGGCAATCACCTGGATCTTGAGCGCCTTCTGTAAGGTTCGAAGGTTGTTAGGATACGGAGATGATTCGAATCAAGCTGTTGTAAGGCCGGTGGGATCCGTATCTTGTTCGTTGGAGGATCGACGGCTGGGAGGGCCCTCTGATGGCCTGAGATTTGATGAGTGCGTAGGTTCTAGGCCGTTATTGTAGATCCTAGGCCACTCCTCGATATGATCCTTTGTTTGGGATTCTATTACGCTAGGCCTGGGCTCTCCCACGTCGGGTTCCACGGAGGTGTGCGTTGAGCCATGGATTGTTCGGGGGTTGCTCGGAGGACCGGGCTATGGGTAGCTCGGGGGGAACCGAGCTATGAAAGTTTGGGGAAGCCGAGCTATGGGTATCTTGGGGAAGCTGAGCTGTGGGTAGCTCAGGGAAGCCAAGCTATGGAAAGCTCGTGGAAGCCGAGCTATGGGAAGCTTGTGGAAGCCGAGCTATGGGAAGCTCGGGGAAAGCCGAGCTATGGGAAGCTCGGGGAAAGTCGAGCTATAGGTAGCTCGGGGAAGCCGAGTTATTGGAAGCTCGGGGAAAGCCGAGCTACGGGAAGCTCGGGGGAGCCAAGCTATGGGAAGCTCGGGGAAGAGCCGAACTATGGGTTGCTCGACTCGTTGGATCATATTAGTTAGCTCGTTCTTTATGGGCGTAATGGGGGATGGGGCTGATCCTAGTCCCTTCGCACGGTTATCAATGCAATGACGATTTTATCCCTCAACAGTTATGAATCATCTAAATCTGATTAGCCCACATTACTTGCCATTGAAGATAAAATTAGATAGGATAAAGTTTATTTGAACCCATTTTTATATTTAATTCTATCTAGATATGAATGCATATTGGAACATTTGACTAATATCTATATCTATGAAAGAAAAATAAATTTGAATATAAATAAACAACCATCTAATCCATATCTAAATATCCGATTATGCTATAATTCTATTTAATCTTATATAGCATTCATGAACTTTTTAGAAAAACAAATAGCCATATCAATATGATAATGATTTAGTTTATTTGCCAATTAGCTTTGATTTAGGCATCATAAAGTTTAATTATCCGATTTATATCCAAATTTACAATAGTACTTTCATTATTTGATGTTATATTTGTATTTATTTAAAATAAAAATGATATAAAATTTTGCATCTTATTACTTTCTATATTTATATCCATATTCACTAATAAAAAATATATATGATTATTGATATATTAATATTCATTGTCAACCTTACATATGATTTTATTAAAGAACATATATTATTAAAAAATAAGATTTAGGCGTCAAGGAATTACATGATATGATCCTAACCATCTACTTTAGATAATTAATATCATCCAAGATCCAATCATTCACTTACCTCAATCTTTGTTGACCAACAAAACAAAAAAAATAAAGAGTCCTTAGGGATTGATATTGGATAATCAGAAAACTTAGAGATTACGATATGTATAATGCAAATGAATTAGATCCAACTAAGCATGCTTGATGACCTAATTGATCTAATTTTATATTTGAATTATGATTTTAGACTAAGATCTAAATGAAGTTCATAAAGAAAACTAGTTGATAATGAAATATTTAAATCAAAGAAAAATAATAAATATTTAAATATAATTAAATGAAAAATATATAAGAGAAATGCCATATTGTTGAGATGAAAAAAAAATGAAGACTTAATTTAAATGAAAGTTCATATAATAAATTAGAAAAGATATTTAGAATGAAAGAGAATAAAATTTAGATGATTTAAATGTTAGAGATGGTTAGATTGAGTTTAGGGTAGGTTACGTTTAGTTTTTATTGATTTAAATGAGATCCAAATGATTCATGGAGCAAACTGGATCGGAATGATTTGGGAAAGGAAAAGTCTTTGTACACCGCCCCGATGCAGCAAGGCCTATGTGGGCTGCACCGCCTCTTCTGATTGGTCCACGTGAAGCCTACATGGATGACGGTGCCGGACGGTATGGTCCTACTACGATGTAACATTCTGAACGTGATGGGCATTTAAAGCAGTTTGCTTTTTTTAAAATTAGCATGCGGACGAAAATGCCCTTTCCCTCCATCCTAGCGCCATTTTACGTTGGATTTCATCTGTGCAAGAAGAACTCTCTTTCTTCCTCTTTCTTCCCCCTCGCTCTGGATTTCGGATGCATCACCGGAATCAGTTGAGCACGAACCATCGCCCTCGCTCTGAGAGTCCGGTTGAAAGAAAATATTTTAGCTTCGAGGCTTGTACAAAAACTTCTGGAGGAAATGTCGTCCGCAGCACAAAATATTCTTTCATTATGAGGTTGTTGTGGTTTATGATCTTGACGATAGGGTTTTCTACTAGGGTGTCGTAGGTTTTCAACTAATGCTTTGTCTTAACGTTTTGAACTAGGGTGTCGTGGGTTTCAACAAGATAAGAGCGAATGGCAGCAAACACCCCAGGAGTACCTCGCCCCCCTCGTGAACAGAAACCATCAATGAAGAGATAGGGAAGCCAAATACTGTGATACCCTAGTGCCAATGCTGCGATACCCATGCTTAAAACTGACCACGGAGAGAATCCCAGCGACACCCTAGTTCGAATTCGGTCGTAAATCCTTCGCGACACCCCAGTTGAAATCTCACGACACCCTAGCTTTAGGGCGATGATACCCGTGCTTACAAATGACCACGGAGAGAATCCCAGCGAACCCCAGTAGAATTCGGCCGAAAATCATTCGCAACACCCCAGTTGAAATCTCACGACACCCTAGCTCTAAGGAGACAACACCCATGCTTAAAACTGACCACGGAGAGAATCCCAGCGACACCCTAGTTCGAATTCGGCCGTAAATCCTTCGCGACACCCCACTTGAAATCTCACGACACCCTAGCTTTAGGGCGATGACACCCGTGCTTACAAATGACCATGGAGAGAATCCCAGCGACACCCCAGTGGAATTCGGCCAAAAATCATTCGCAACACCTCAGTTGAAATCTCATGACACCCTAGCTCTAAGGAGACGACACCCGTGCTTAAAATTGACCATAGAGAGAATCCCAGCGACACCCTAGTTCGAATTCGGCCGTAAATCCTTCGCGACACCCCAGTTGAAATATTACGATACCCTAGCTTTAAGGAAACGACACCCTTACTTAAAACTAACCACATAGAGAGTCCCTGGCGACACCCTAGTTCGAATTCGGCCGTAAATCCTTCGCGACACCCCAGTTGAAATATCACGACACCGTAGCTTTAAGGAAATGACACCCTTACTTAAAACTGACCACATAGAGAGTCCCCGCGACACCCTTGTTCGAATTCGGCCGTAAATCCTTCGCGACACCCCAGTTGAAATCTCACGACACCCTAGCTTTAGGGCGACGACACTCGTGCTTACAAATGACCACGGAGAGAATCCCAGCGACACCCCAGTGGAATTTGGCCAAAAATCATTCGCGACACCCCAGTTAAAATCTTACGACACCTTAGCTCTAAGGAGACGACACCCATGCTTAAAACTAACCACGGAGAGAATCACAGCGACACCCTAGTTCGAATTCGACCGTAAATCCTTCGCGACACCCTAGTTGAAATCTCACGACACCCTAGCTTTAGGGCGACGACACCCGTGCTTACAAATGACCACGGAGAGAATCTCAGCGACACCCCAGTGGAATTCGGCCAAAAATCATTCGCGACACCCCAGTTGAAATCTCACGACACCCTAGCTCTAAGAAGACGACACCCATGCTTAAAACTGACCACGGAGAGAATCCCAGCGACACCCTAGTTCGAATTTGGCCGTAAATCCTTCGCGACACCCCAGTTGAAATCTCATGACACCCTAGCTTTAGGGCGACGACACCCGTGCTTACAAATGACCACGGAGAGAATCCCAGCGACACCCCAGTGGAATTCGGCCAAAAATCATTCGCGACACCCCAGTTGAAATCTCACGACACCCTAGCTCTAAGGAGACGACACCCATGCTTAAAACTGACCACGGAGAGAATCCCAGCGACACTCTAGTTCGAATTCGGTCGTAAATCCTTTGCGACACCCCAGTTGAAATCTCATAACACCCTAGCTTTAGGGCGACGACACCCATGCTTGAACAAGGCGGAAATTTGACGCCACCTTAGTACTAATTTGACGACACCCTAGTAACTCTGCCATGCCATCTTTTCGAGAAAAGTTGCAAAACGTGGGCAGTTCCTATGGGTTTGCGGGTCACTGTGATGTGATCATGACGATCCGGATGTCCTTTCGTATTTCTTTGAGGTCGGCATAAACCCTAGAAAAAGCACTCATTCGTCTGTTGCTCGAGAAGCCATCCTTTTGCTCAAGAAGCCATCCTTCGTCTCTTGCTCAAGAAGCCACTGGTCTCCTTTTCCCTCCTAAATTTCTTCCATAGTTCATTCTTCCGTATACTTCATTCATGGAGATGAATGCTTTCGTTTGTGGACGAAGACCGCGAACAAAGAAGAAGCAGACGGAGAAAATGGTGGAACAATGCAAGGACATGGTTCTTCGTTCGAATGAGGATGCGGCTCCTTCAGGTATGTTTATCACTATGTTAAAATATTATGACATCCTCTCTTAAAATTTCATGACAAGTATGTCTTCTATCTTACCCCCTGTTTCAGTTGACAATAAAATTGTTCCAGTCCCCCCAGTGAAGGCTTCCCAGCTGTTTAAGAATAGCTGCAGGCTGGCCATATACGTTCAGAAGGTTTGGAGGATGGGGTTCACTAGACAGCATACAAAACTTATTCGAAGGACCCCATTTGGTGCCTTCGTCGACATGCAGACGTTCACAGTCGACGGGCGACTACTAGCAGACATCATAAGATGTCACAATGGAGGCGACGAGTTCATTTTCTGTGGAAAGCCAGTTCTATTTAGTGCCGACGAAGTCGCACTCATTCTGGGACTTCCAGCTCATGGGAAGAAGATCGACACGTCCAGCTAAATGTTCAACAAAGGTTGTTCAGACGGTTTGGCCAGGGTTTAGATCTTCGCCAAGAAGGTTTGGAGAAGTTAATATTTCAACTCCGATCATCTAAAGTACAGGAGGATGTCGAGGACACCGTCCGACTTTGGATCGCATACATGTTGGCCATATTTTTGGCTCCAAAGTCTAATCAGAGATGTCCACGGTATCTCATCCAGCACTTGGATGACTTAAGTCAACTGGATAGCATCGACTGGGCTTCGGCACTGAAGGAGTTGATTGTTCTGGCTCTCCCAGAAATAGCTGCTTGCTTGCGTTCCGAGGAGCCGGTGCACTCAAAGAATGCAAAAAAAAGTTAGGAGGCAGCCTACCCTGTTCGGATGCTCGGCAGCACTAGTGGTAAGGATTATTGAGACGCATAAGTAGTGTTCTTAGTAAATTTTTTTTGTAATATTACATTATTTAATATCCAAAAAATATCATGTTCAGGCGTGGTTCCTCGAGCATACATCAATGCGAGAACCAGCATACCCTGATAAACTGCCCCCGGTTGTTGAAGTGGTATGACTACCAAATAAAGATCCAATCGGTTCGGGTTGCCGACTTGCAGCCTCACGACTTGGTAAGCTAGTACATTGCTCCATTGCTCTAACCATATTTTTCAACTTAATGCATCAATATGTTCACTTAATATTAATTTGTTATCATCTTGCGTTGCAGATGGAGGGAGCTACTATACCATTGCCAGAAGAGCGCTGGCTTCTCACTCAGCAGAATGTAGCATCCCCTCAACCAACAGATACCTGCGCCCCTCAACCAACGGATAGCTGCGCAGGATGTGCCGAGTTGAGGACTGAATTGGAGTGCGTTAAGGATCAACTCGACGATGTCAGGCACAGGCTGTCCATTGCTAAGAGCCTCCTTAGTTCACTGCTCAGAAAGGAAAGTAATGCAATAAATAAGGACAAGGGAGACGGGAAAACAGAGAAGGTGCATTCCCTGGAGTTGGTCCTCCGCGAGCCTGGTAATGGAAATAGTGAAGATAAGAAGATGGAGGAAGACCATTCATCCGAGTGTCCAATTGAGACGGGAAATGCAAAAGCAGAGGAGAAGAGTTTGGAGGGGGATTTATTGGATGTTAAAACAGAGCACGGGAATGAAAATAAAGATGAATCCATATCCGATAATAAACTTGGCACCCCTGCACCAAAGGGTGATAATATGTACATAGAAATCATTGGAGTGTCTTCGCTTGTTAGGAGGGTTAAAAAAGAGCCGAGGAAGTGTAAGGCATCCACGGTCATCGAAGAATGTTATGAGACAACCCATCCTAAAAATCTTCGGTGTCCGTTCGCGAGTACTGGGATGTCGTAGGTTTCCGCCTTTCGGGTGTCGCCGCACAAGAGCTAGGGAGTCGTTAGCCAAGAGCTGGGGTGTTGTCGTGCTAAAAGCACTTTATTTTACTGAAATAGACACCCTATTTTGAAAGCACTTCATTTGCGACCAAGCCACCCTAGTTCAAAAGTTACGACACCCGTGTTTTATATATGCTCCTGTGTAAGTTGACTCAATACATAAGCATCAAATTCGTCCATCAAAGCTTCGGAAGGCGGTACAATTCTCTCCAGGTCCTCTTCAGTATTAATAGACTGCAAACAAGTTTGCCTAATGCTTGAAGCAGCTCTTTCCTTGACCTGATTTTTCCTTGATCTTTTTAACTTCTTCTCGACTCCACTCTTTAATCTGTTCTCTCTCGGGCGACCTTTCGTCCTAATTTGTTCACGATCTTGAATTACAAGCTCTGTATGTGGTTTAGCTGCGCAGTTGGCATCCACGATAATTTTGAATATAGGTGTTAGACCATCCATCACTACATTAAATGCATCTTCAGACATGGAGGCTATCTCTACGAGCTTCATTATCTGATAACTCAGCAAACTATATCTACAATCATTAACATAATATTAATGAAAACAAATATTAAGACATTTCAATTAAAAAATTGTCACTGCATACCGTGATTTTTGTGCTTTTATCATAACCTTCAGTATTGTAGTCGAATTCGTCGAATTGGTATTTTATGTCCTTGCACCATCTCTTCAAAAAGTATTTATCTGGTAAACGAAATACGTCACTTTGATGAAGAACTAACAGGGCATGCCTACACAAGTACCCCTTGAACTGAAAGGATCGGCACTGGCATTGAACATCCTCAATATTTCTATCGTATGACACGATATAATCTTTGATCATCTCCTTGCCGATTCTATCGACTTCAATCCTTTCATACGACTTTACGGAATATACACAACTATTGCCAGCTTCCTTGATCAATTTTGTATTTGATGCAGCCATTTCAAGGATCTCATTCTGAAATTTTTTGAAAATGCGCTTTGTATACCTTCCTGCAGCTTGTCTCTCAAAAGGTGATGATGTCTTTAGGAAAGCAATCGTTTGCAACGTCCTATTATCTTCCTCATTTTTGGCCTCGTATCTTTTTTCCAAGGCATCTTCGTACTTACTTATGAACTCCGTTAGTGTTGTCTTCGAATTTATAAACCCATCAAAGAAGTGATTAATGCCCTCGCTGCTTTGTGAAGATGACATCCCTGTTCAAAATTTTGTCAAAAAAAAGCGTTTAACGCGAACATGAACCAAAGACAATGACATACAAACCTGCGAAGAATGTATCCTTTAGGTAAACTAGGACCCATTTATCCCGACATTCGTAAAGGACATTAAACCAATCTATAAATTTGCATTCTTTATATTTCTCCATAACATGTGCCCACCTTTCCTCGAATGATTGTATGGTCAATGAATCATATATCGCCTCATCGAAATCAACCATAAACTTGGGATTTGCCGTGCAAATGTGGCCAATCTTTTCAGGTATATTCTTCAATATATGCTAAAGACAAAATCGATGTCGTGTGTTAGGAAAAACTTCTTTGACAACAGCCTTGATTGCCTTATCTTGGTCAGTTATTATGGCAATAGGTGCTTGACCACCATTTGCATCCAGCCATGTCTGAAAAACCCATTTATATATCTCAGTATTCTCATCAGACAACAATGCGCATCCAAGCAAGGTGGACTGTCCATGATGGTTGACCCCGATGAATGGACAGAAAGGCATTTGATATCTATTTGTCAAGTACGTTGAGTCAAAGCTTAGAATATCACCGAAGTATGTGCATGCCAATCTTGACCTTGGATGAATCCAGAAGACAGACCTTAGATGACCATTATCATTGAGGTATAAGGTATAGAAGAAATTGGGATTTCTGAGTTGCATTTCGGCGAAATGAATTACCATCGACTGAGCATCTCCTTCTTTCAGCTTAGACTGACGTTCGCTACAAATGAAGTTACGAGCATCCTTCTCGATGAAATCCAATTGTCTTCTGCCCCCTTTTCTCCTTGCTATGGCAGAGTATATCTGAGTCGTCGTAACATTCACGATGTAAATTGCTGATCTCTGCCTTCTCTGGTGTGCTGATCCTCCTATGCGACCGTAGATAACCAGTTGATGTTATCGACATCCCATGGTTATGTTCTAGAGAAACCTCATCCAATATCCACTTACCACTTGTAGCATTCAGTCTTGCTTTTATGGATGCCATATAATCAACTTTCCCAGTATCCCTATGATTCATACTCTTCTCTGATTTTCTAGATTTTCCTTGCCTCCAACACCCCAGGTGCTTGAAGCAAAGTTGTTTTTTGTTGTTGGCCCTGCTACACACTGTTGTGATTCCAAAACTAACTCGTTTCGCGTATCCATTGTAGAACGTATATACATCATCTGCTGAATTGAATTCCATTCAAGTTTGAGGAACTACAATATCATCTACTGCATTTGGAGCGACGGGTGAAGGTGCACGGCCGGGAGTGTTATCGATTTCTTTCCGATCTACAATTTCAGCATCAACTGTGAAAATATAGGCACGCAGTCATGAACAATGATATCCATAGATTTAGTTGTCAATATATGCTAACAAAGGATTAGGATTTAGGACACGAAGGTTAAAACAATACGACACCCCAATTATCATCTGACGACACCCTAGCTTTAAGGCGACGACACCCGTGGGTTCACTGTTAATGCACGTGTGTCGTAGCATTGGTGCTAGGGTGTCGTGAGGTTTCAACTGGGGTTTCGCGAAGGATTTTCGGCCTTAATCCAATCCTATTGGGGTGTCGCGGGGATTCTCACCATGATCAGTTCTAAGCACGAGTGTCGTCGCCTTAAAGCTACGGTGTCGTGAGCTTTCAACAGGGGTGTCTCGAAGGAGTTTCGGCCGAAATCCAATTCTTCTGGGGTGTCGCGGGGATTCTCTGCGCGGTCAGTTCTAAGCACGGGTGTCGTGGCATTGGTTCTAGGGTGTCATGAGATTTCAACTAGGGTGTCGCGGAGGAGTTTCGGCCGAATTCGACAAGGGGTGTCGCGGGGGTTCTCTCCGTGATCAGTTCTAAGCACGGGTGTCGTCGCCTTAAAGCTAGGGTGTGGTGAGCTTTCAACAGGGGTCTCAAAGGAGTTTCGACCGAAATCCAATTCTCCTGGGGTGTCGCGGGGATTCTCTGCGCGGTCAGTTCTAAGCACGGGTGTCGTGGCATTGGTTCTAGGGTGTCATGGATTTCAACTGGGGTGTCGCGGAGGAGTTTCGGCCGAATTCGACAAGGGGTGTCGCGGGGGTTCTCTCCGTGATCGGTTCTAAGCATGGGTGTCGTCGCCTTAAAGCTAGGGTGCCGTGAGCTTTCAACATGGGTGTCTCAAAGGAGTTTCGGCCGAAATCCAATTCTCCTGGGGTGTCGTGGGGATTCTCTGCGCGGTCAGTTCTAAGCACGGGTGTCATGGCATTGGTTCTAGGGTGTCGTGAGATTTCAACTGGGGTGTTGCGGAGGAGTTTCGGTCGAAATCCAAATCATCCTTGGGTGTCGTGAGATTTCCTCTTGGGACGTCGTAAAACTTACTACGGTAACCGGGTATTTGGTTTCCCGAAACTCTCTTCTGTTCCCCATCCCCCGAAACTCATCGAGGGGGGGGGCGCAACGCTTCGATTCCTTTGAACCGCCCACTGAGATGGTGGCACGTGGCAATCGAAACACCCGCCAGGAGTACCTTAAATATGGATGGGGGAATGCCGTCGTTCATCACCTTTTCAGCTGATCTTCCAAAATTTTTGTATACTGATATGGCTTCTAGAGGCGAGGGGCGATCGACTGCCCCCCTGGGAGCCGCCGCACAACAGTAATCATCGATTTGGAGGTCTTTGCAGAGTCGATCGCAAGCAGCAAGCGACTCCATAGTGTGGCCGAGCAATACATGGCCATTTCAACGAGACAGATCGAGGTCCTGCGTCGGGCCAACAGACGGCTGGAGTGGCAAGTAGAGTCCCTCCAGCGCCAGATCGCCGAGTTAGCCCGGCAGCGTGGGGGGAGCTCGGCAGCGACCGAAGCAGATGATAAGCCCCAGTGAGGGCTTATGTACTTTTTTCTTTTCTTTACGTCTTCTCTTTATTTTTGTGATGAATAAAAATAAATTTTAGTAACTTGGGTGTCGAGGGCCTTCTCGCCGTGGTCAGTTATAAGCACGGGTGTCGTCAGATGAGAGCTAGGGTGTCGTGAAGTTTCAACTGGGGTGTCGCGAAGGACGACAACACCGACTCAGGCTGTTAACGACACCCCAGTTCTCATCTGACTACACCCTAGCTTTAAGACGACGACACCGATGACGTGACTGTTAAAGCGGGGTGTCGCAGGGATTGTTCTCCATACGGGGTGTCGCGGGCCTGCTCTCCAGCGTCGTTTATAAGCAGGACACACCCTTTATAGCATTTAAAGACACCCCATAGAACAAGCTATGACACCCCGGAAAGCAACATACGAAGATCGCAAAGGTTATAAGCATAGGTGTCGTAGCGTTGTAACTACAGTGTCGCGAGGCTTTTCTCCAGCATTCGTTTGGAGCACGGGTGTCTTAGGCTTGTAACTACGGTGTCTTAACAGTATATCAGGGGTGTCATAGCTTTAACGACGACACTATAGCTATATGGACAGGAAATAACGGGGAATATAGGCCGAACCACTCTGACGACACCCCAGTTCATGAGGTATAACATCCTAGTTAAAAGAGTATGACATTCGTGCTTACAAAACAGTAAACTCTAAACAGTTATGACTCCCAGAATGTCATAACTATTTTGTTCTAAGGAAGTTACCCGCGCATTAAACGGTTTGGTCACGCATTAACTAACTCTAACCAGAAAAAATAATTGGTGTAATAAAGGAGCTTTAGAAAGATGTGGGAAGAAAGACTTTTTACTTTGTGCTGCGGACGACATTTCCTCCAGAAGTTTTTGTACAAGCCTCGAAGCTGAAATATTTTCTTTCGACCGGACTCTCAGAGCGAGGGCAACAATTCGTGCTCAACTGATTCCGGTGATGCATCCGAAATCCAGAGCGAAGGGAAGAAAGAGAGTTCTTCTTGCACAGATGAAATCCAACGTAAAATGGCGCTAGGATGAAGGGAAAGGGCATTTTCGTCCGCACGCTAATTTTAAAAAAAAGCGAACTGCTTTAAATGCCCGTTACGTTCAGAACGTTACATCGTAGCAGGGCCATACCGCCCAGTACCGTCATCCATGTAGGCTCTATGTGGACCAATCAGAAGAGGCGGTGCAGTCATGTAGGCCTTGCTGCACTGGGAGCGGTGTAGAAAGACTTTTCCTTTGGGAAGGAAATAGGAGGAGGCCCAGCTTCAACTCAGATTTTAAATTAGATTGGAACTAAATCAATCCATGGACCTTCGATACTTCAGCTCGGGTTTTAAATTAGATTGAAACTAATTAAATTGACGGACCTTCAATGAGCATTGAGCTTGGATCGGAACTGATTCAACTGAATGAAGTCACAAGCCAACTTTATATTCCACGAGTTTTTGATTTTGAGCTTCCGAATATAATAGGGCAACCGAAAGAAACCCACAATTTGTTCCCACTTCCCCCGCTGGAGGAAGCTACCGGAGGAGAGTTACTTATGGCGAGCGGCGCGGTGGAGAAGACGGCGGACGAGCTCCGCAAAGAAATCCAAGAACTCCAGCACCAGCAGCGCGAGGTCTCTCCATCTCTTTCTCTTTCTCTTTCTCTCTCTCTCTCTCTCACGCGAACCCTGATTCCTATTTTGCCGCAGATCACCGAGCGGCTACGATATCCGAGAGGCCTCCGCCGCGCCGGCCTTGCTCCGGGCGGCCCGCGCCCCATCGCAGGACCTCGCCAGCGTGGTGTTGTTCGACCCGTATGATCTATATCCTTGCGGTGTCAGGAAGCGCCATTCCTTTTTATTTTTGTTGTATTTATGGAACTTTTTGCTGGAATTTTTGTTGGGATTCAGGCGGTGGAATTCGAGGAGCAGCCCGCTCCCAAAAGACGGCTCCTTTCAGCTATTGTCAAGGTATTTCGCGACAGCGTTTTCTTGCCGCGAACTTTTCCTTCACACTCTTGAATCTTGTTTCTTGATGGAATTGGTGATGAAGGTGGATGATGGAGAAACCAAAGAGGATGAGAGCGGTGCGAATGATGCGAAGGAGAAGGATCCGGCTGTGGAAGTGGAGGCGGCCTCCAGTGAGGAGAATAGTAACCCGAGAGCTCCGAACTCGGAGGGCAACGGTGGCTTCAGGAGGGATGGGAATGCCAGGTCGCAAAGAATGGTGAGCTCCGGCTTGGGTCTTGTGTAGGGGTTCCGTTCGAGCTTTATGTTAGTAATTGTTGTTTGGTTTTGTGCAGGACTTTGATATTCCAACAGAGCCGGTTCCCAGGAACTTGCCGAAAGATGAGGATCCAAGCTTGGTCAAGAGGAATAGACGAATGCTGGGGCAGCTCTTGGGGACACTGGAGGTAATGCCTTGCATCAAAAATTTCATTTTCTTTTGGGTTGTCTAATCTCTCTTCTTGCAAAAATGTGCTGTTGGTGCACTAAGTCTTATACTTCTGCAAATATATCTAACTTATTTAATTTGTATATTCAAGGACAGTTGTCAGTGCTATAGAATTGCTGCCAGTGCTAGCTAGTTCATTACTATTTGATATTTACCTTCTTGCTGGTAGTTTAGTTATTCTGTGGCAAGAATGGTTTGTTAAAATTCTGGCATTGCTGCCAATGCTTTATTTGAGTGTGCATTGTGGTGAGCACATTTTTGAGTGGTTTATTCTGTCAACAAGGGGCTGCTTCTTAGAAGTATGGAACTCATATGGTTGGTTGTGACAAATATCTGTCATTGAATTGACTATGAGTCTGATAATGTACCTGGTTTGGCTGAAGTTTCCCTCTTGGCAGGAGGTGTCCTCAACTTTATTATCATCATCATCATTGTTTGTGTTGATATAATATTTTCAGAATGATGGAGTAGAAAATCTAAGATCAAGATTGGGCCGAAGTGTTTCTTGCTCAGGATGTTGCATAGCAATTTATATTAAGTTGTTTAAAGTCACTAGGTGGTCCAGCTGGTTGTATTACCAATGAATAGGGGTCATGCTGCATTTCTTTAGTAGAAATTTCATACAGACCATATAAAGGTGTTCGACAGCAAGTTCTCACCTTAAAGCCACATAATGGACTTGTCAAGAGTTGCTCTTAATTATATATTACTGATGTAATCAGGAGGATCAGGAGTGGGCGCCTTATTCTTTTAGAAGTTTCTTTTTTTCCTTGTTTTCTTATTCCCATTTTTTTTTCTTCATTCACTAGTACTCAGAATGTGAAGGAAAGGATAAAGGATAGAGAGATGGGAAGCATGCGTATAGGGTATCACAAGCATTCCCCTCCCCCCCTCCCCTCCCTTCTTTTTCCAATTCTTTTCTAGATCAGATCTCAGAAGGATGGCATCTATTTGATCCGACCCGAAAACAGATCACATGGTGTGGGTTTGCAGGACAGCATTCCAGTATAAGTAGATGTTATTGTCATGGGGTGCAGGGGTAGCATTTTTCTTTTTTCATTTATTCTCAAATGAAAGCACTGATTCTGGTTTGGATCACATTAATCATGGTTAACGTTTCCTGTTTAAGCTGGTGCTGCCTCCTATCTTACTAGTGAGAATGTTCTACCTAGCTTAATACACTTGCTTTGTAATCTTGCTATAATCTCAAGCATCCATCCACTTGTTAAGTGTTTCTTTACTAAATGTGTTCCTACAATATCCGCTTCCATGCACTTGCACCTCGCTCTCACTCTCGCTCTTGTGATTTTGGCAACTAAGAGTCAAACCTTTCAAAATCTGTTCTTTCTCTTTAAGGGAACATTTTCTTCAGAAGTTCTGTTTTTCTCTTTTTATTGAGTGAAAAATTCTGCTTGAGAAGTAATGACTGGCTGCTATCATGGGTTCTCTTGCAGAAAGTTTTGTAGTATATTTGGTTCCACTAAATTTGGTAAAATAGGTGCAAAACCAAACTTTTAGGATATAAAGAAGTATTGAGATATTAAGTAGAAAAATATGGTTTGATCCTAGTGGGGTAAGGAGGGAAGAAAAGATGTGGAAAAGTTGGGTAAAAGAAAGGGAAAACCGAGAATAAACAATATAATAAGGGAAAGTAAGGAGAAAAGAAGAAGTCGTTGATCTCTCACCTCCACATGGGGGCTAACAAGATGGCTGGTGTGTAAGGCCTTTTTTTTTATATTCTATTGCTAAATGATTGGTGAGGACTATTAAGATGGCTCTGACCTAATGCCATGTTATTTTTTGTTTTTATCCTATTTCTAAAGTCTTGTTGATGCAACTAGTGAGATCAAACCAAATATTAGAGTTCTATTTTCTTAATGGAAGGACTAGAATTAGTTATTTTTCCAACATGATCATATTTGAGGCCCATCATTTTTTGTTTTTGGAGCAATGAATCAAAATATAATGTTTGTTCTCACTTGTGTCCCTAGCAAACATGGTAAACATCCATTTTTAAACTAATTTTGTAGTTTGAGGATTCAAAAGACTTGGATAGATTAATTTAACTATATGACTGTAGATAAGGCATAAATGTTGTCCTTTTTAAGAATAAAAATAATCATCATGTATACCTTTCTTTTCTCTTGGAGACATGGTCAATGTCCATATTTGTTGGTAGATTTGGTTTTGAAGGTTGAAGTTTGAGGATTCATTTGTCTTTTCAATCAGAAATGCCTCTCTTCCCGATTCTCCTGGAGCAAAACTCTAAACCAAGAACACCTCTTCTATATGTTTGCGGTCACATACAAGCTTAAGCAAGACACGAAATGCACTAAATTATGCTTAATGTAATACATGTGTATGTTAATTTAACATCTAAACATTGCAAATTGTAGGGGTTAAGGTGATTGAGAGAATTGAGGGCACGATGAATGTAGAATTGATCCTGGCATGAAGGCTTTGTACACAACAATTTTGAGGTTCTGTTTATTTTAATTAAATGGCATTGTATCTAAAACAGGTTGAGGTGAAGATGTAAGATAAAGAGTTGAGTGTAAGGACATTGTTGATTTTCAGGGTAGGAAAGCTGAAGAGGTAAAAACAACAAATTCAATCTTCATGAAATTAAGTAAAAACAAACTATAGCATGCTCTAATGTGTTTATGTGGATTGTTTCATGGTCAATATACAAACATACATACCTATATATTATATATATATACAAATATATGTATGTATGAATGTGTGTGTGAGAGAGAGAGAGAGAGAGAGAGAGAGAGAGAGCCTCATCACAACTGGTTTTGGGACTAGATCTGGATGGTGTTCCCTAGCCACTAGATGAGCATGAATCTGGATGTTCTAACATCCCTTGTTCAACTCCTCTGCCTTGTTCCTTTGTCATGGAAGGAGGGAAAAAAAAAAAAATGTCAAAAATGGAGAGGCATATGACTCTCTTTTCTCTCCATGCTACCTCCTCTATTCTCTCTGCGCCTTTCCCTCCTTCATTCTCTCCCTTCTTTTCTCTCTCCGTTTCTCCCTCTCCCACTTGCTTCTACTATCTCTTTCTCCATGTGGCTCTCCCTCCATTCTCTCTCTTCTTTGCTCTCTCAGTTTCTCCGTTTTGCTTCTACTATCTCTTTCTCCCTTTCTCTCTTTTATCTCAAAGTCACTCCTATTCTCCACATTCTCCTTCTTAGAGAGATGCCCACCATCTTGCTGTGCTCTGTTTATCCCTCTACCTAAGAATTCTCTCTTAAAGGGCCTGCCCGTTCTGTGCCTGTCTCTGATGCTTGCCAGCTCTATCTAGTCACCATGGTGGGGGTCATGGAGCTGCCCTCCTCGGATCTCCTCTCCAAAGATGTCTAGGATATGACAACTTGTGTGTATAAATTCTTGGCTTGAATGATAGTTGAATGGGCTTCCATAGTGACCAAATAATCATCCTTAAATTAATCTCATGTTAAAGAAAAATCCAAATAAGGACAAATGCTTCTGGCTGAACTAGCCACTTGGCCTACCCTATAAAATTTATTTTCTTGTGGCCGTGCTTCTGCACCTTTAATGCTTACTATTCTAGACTCGGTGTGTCATTTCAAGGTTACTGTTTATTCATGTTGTGTTAGTCTTTATCATTGCATGCCATGTGTTCACTCAAATCTGGAAAGCAAGAATCTAGCAATGAGATCTCACTTTTTCTGCTTATCTAGTAGATTATATGCTTGTATCATGTCAACATTATGGTTTACTCACTAACACTAATTATTTATGTAGTACCAAGTAATTTCCTTACCCTTCTTCATTGTTATCTACTCTAAAGTAGGCCTGACCTAACCATAATGTTATTGAGCTTTTACTGCTTATTTGTGCAACTTTAAAGCTTATTGTTCTAGACTTTGTATTTATCATTTTAGGGTTGATGTTTATCCTAGTCCTATAGGTCTTTATCTTTACATGCTCAGTGCTTACTCAAATTTGAGTCAGAAGTTAGATACGAGGTCTTGCATTCTTGCATATCTGATAGACCACTATATTTATGTTACTGCTTACTTCTTAACCCTAATTTTTTATTCTTTTTATCTCTTTATGTTGGAAGTGGAGAGATGTAGAGACGGTGAAGGAGTGGGGTTATGCTTCTTAGCTTCTTAAGGAAATTTCTACTACTAGTTTAGGGCTTCCTTCAAGGTCTTAGATCTAAGGTCAAAAGAAATTAATTGCAGAGAAAAAGAAGATATATATATATATATATATATATATCATCCAACAGAGATATAAATATCAATATTAAGATGATTGAACTAGTATAGTTTTTGCAACAGCGTTTCAGTATGAATCTTCATTTGCAGGAATGTAGATGGCTTAGAGTTCTGTGTGTAAAGAATATGATATTATGGTTAAATAGCTGCTTGCTGTAAAAGTTTTAGCAGTCTCATAATTTTCTCCTCTAATTTCTTGATAGAAGTAAAGCTCCTACTGCATCTTCCTCTTAACAAGATATATAAAATGCATAGTTTTTTAATCTGATTGTTGAAAATTAAACTTCAGTATGTACTCAAGTTAAGTGTCTATTTTATTGGAAATTTGGCGATGACAAGGTGGATGTGCAAGCAATGTCAACTAGGGCATATTAAGCAACAATGCTGATCATATCACTCAAATCTAATATATAAAAGGATTGGGGATCCAATAATTCTGGAAGAAACTACATAATTCAGAGGGCAAATTAATGTACTTAGTATTCATCTCCTTCCCAAGATTACACATGTACTCTTAATTTCTGATATATGTACTTGCTTGAGTGTTCCTTTTATAATTGATCTAGGTGGCTGATCTTGCTTCATCAGAAGCAAATGATAGCACTGCTGCATTCCCATATGCAATGTACAGTCTGTTTGCACTTAATGCTCATCGAAGTTGATGGGAGAGTCGGAAAATTCTGCCCCTACCATGCAATTATCAACTCCAGCCACCTCATAGTGTCACCATTCACTATTTTAATCAATTATGGAGTCACTTGTTAATGATCTGACCTTGGAACTTTGGCACTCCATTCTCGTAGGAGTTGCAAAGGTTTGAGTCAAGTCAGGTTTGGGTTGGTTTGCATCCTTAGTATGTACAATCTCATATCAGATGTACCATACCATATCGGTATGGAGCCAAGACTTGGTACCAATGTGTACCAAGTCTTGATTCGCTAAACCGGCCTGCATACTAGATGTATTGACATTGCATGGGTATGGTATTGGTACTGGATTCAGTATCAAGATGGTGAACCTTGATCTTTGTGGATGCTTGTTGAGCTAGCTGGCCACTAAGTCAATTGATTATGGTTTTCTGTTACAACTTTTATTTTGGAAAACTACTGTCCTAGCTAGGTACCTAATTTGTGATATTATCAGCAATGATCAGCAATGAAGGTCTTCGGATGTGTTATCTGGAAGCATTTTTTCATGAGCATTATAGATTTTTTTCTTTTTCTTTTTTGCATGATGAAATTTTCATGGCATTTATTCTGCATTTTATTTTGTTACACTAATTTTTTTATAAGCTGATCTCTGTATTTTACATTTATTTATAGTTCTTGGAGAAGACCTTTTGCTGCATTCTGTTGCAATTTCTTACATAAATTCATCAGTTTTAGTCTTTAGTTGATTGATTTCTGATGTCTTTTCCATCCAGAAATTTCGTGAAGAGGACAAGCAATTATCAGCAACAGATGCATACCTCCGTAGGTCAGATTCCTTACGAAGGGTTAGTAACTTCTGACCTCTATTGGTTGGAGTTATCTGCTTCAGTTTTGTGCCTTCTTATGGACGTTTGTAATAACTGAAATCCTAATTTCAAATGGAAACCATAAAGGGTTTTTTATTGCATTTGCTATCTTGTGACTGTAAATGATAGTCTCAAAAGAGGAATCAGTAAAGTTCCACTACTTAAATGGAAATAAATAATCTGTGCTGAATAACACTGAGTATAGGATGTGCACTAAAATTGCTTTATTACATTATAAATACAAGAATAGATGGAAGCTGGGAAAAAGATGTCCTCTAAATTTCTCTGGTTTTTTTCTTTTATATTAATCTTAAAATTATGCTTCTGTTTTCAATGGTATGACCAACATATTTTATTTAGTAGAATATGTTTATGAAAATGGTAAAACAAAGATTTGTTATATCATATAATTTTCCTTCAAAATTCTGTTGCACATGCCCAGTTTACTGGTCCATTATAATTTCCAAACTCTTTCCGTTTTAACAATTAGTGTTTTGAAAGCCAGTATGTTTTTCTTCTTGATCTTGCAATGTTTTTCCCATCAAATATATTTTTTATTGTTACAGTTGCTTTATTCGATCAATCTTTGTATGGAGCATATGCACTATTTTGCCAGCATCTTCATAGAACATGTTTGGCCATTGATGATCTGTTCCAATGATTATTCAGTGGTGCATGAAAAAATTAGCAAGTTCATTAGAATTGGCAACTAGCAAGTCCTTGGTAATTATGTTCCATTTTACACTGAAGGGATAATAATTCTTTGTTTTAAGTTGAGGCCCAGTTTCTTATGTCCAGTCAATGCAAGAAAAAGCTGCTTAACCAGGGTTAGGCTATTCCATTCAGAGTGGTGAAATAACTTCAACACGTGGAGCTCTCCTTTCACTTTCTTACCATCTCTAATTTTGCTACAACTAATCCCACCAACTCTCAAGCCTCAACCAGACAAGGGATATTACTAACCAGGAATAAGTGGATAAGTGAGGGATAGATATACATTCCTTGAGTTAGGGTTAGCTACCCCCTTGGCTAGTTATCCTGTATCCAAAAACAGATTTGGGGCTTAAATAAACCTAGCATCATATTAAAATAATGAATAAAATCATTAAGATATTTTAAATGATGATGCTGTGCAAATTATTTGGTAGGCAGTATGCATGAAAAGCCTCGTTTGTGTTTTAGAACAATAATGATTGCTTACTGTGGAAAAAAGGCTCTAGAATTTTATTTTTTTATATAAAAAATTTATAATTTATTCTACTCTATATATACAACTTTCTGTTACACTAAATGAGAAAAAAAAATTACAACTAATTTTTTTAACTTTAGAAATAGATTATTGACTCTGTTTTCTTCCAGATTATTGACCCTCATTTTCTTCACTAAACTTGAAAAAATTATTGGCCTTGCTTTTCTCCAGATTATTGATCCTGATTTTCTCTACTAAACTTTCCTAAAAATCCTTCTAAGATTGCTTATCCGAGATTTCCTACACTTTCCCTCAAGCTGGTGAATATAGGTCCTTCATTCCCAGTTTGCTAACATTCTCATGAAACATGTTACACAACCCTTTTGTCATCACATCTGCCAGTTGAAGTCCTGTAAGTACATACAGAGTACAAATCAGTCCACTATCTAACTTCTCTTTAATGAAGTGTCTGTCTATCTCTGTATTTTGTTTGATCATATTGCACTGAGTTGTGAGCTATACTCATTGCTGATTTGTTATCACAGTATAGTCTTATAGGTCTGTTCCATTGAATATTCATATCCTCTAAAATAATTTTGACTCACAATAATTCACATACTCCTGCTGTCATAGCTCTGAACTCGGCTTCTGCACTTGACTTTGCTACTACATTCTGTTCCTTGCTCCTCCAAAATGCTAAGTTTCTTTCAAGAAAGGTACAATATCCTGATGTTGACTACCTATCGACCGGAGATCCTGCAAAATCCGCATCTGTGTAGACTGCTAGATCAATTGTAGATCCTTTCTTGAATAGAATTTTCTTTCCTAGATGTGCCAAGTAATGAAAAGCTCGGTAGACTGCATGTAGGTAAATTTCTCTAGGATAATGCATGAACTGACTGATAATACAGACCGAATAGGCTATGTTTGGCCTAGTTTGCGCAAGATAGATGAGTTTCCCAACAAGCCTTTGATACATCTCTCTGTCCACTGCCTTGTCTCCAAGGGCCTCGCTTAATTTGTGATTTTGTTCAATAGGAGTTCCAACTGGTTTGCTAGTCATCATACTTGTTTTCTTGAGCAAGTCCGTAATATACTTTTGTTGAGAAATGAAAATTCTCTGTCTTGATCGAGCCACTGCAATTCCCAGAAAATACTTCAATTTTTTCAAATCTTTTATCTTAAACTCCTTGGCTAGATACTGCTTTAATGCTTTCTTCTCCATTTCATCGTTTTTTGTCACTATAATGTCATCCATGTGACTCCCTCTGAAACTGAATGCTTGATGAAAAGCGTGTGGATCTCCTTGATTTTGTTTGTAATCGCTAACTAACATTACCTTGGCAAATCGTTCAAACCAAGCATGCAGGGATTGTTTCAATCTATATAATGCTTTTTTTTAACGGTAAACTTTGTTTTCATCAACCCCACTAAACCCTGGTGGAATGTTCGTATAGATCTTTTCTAATTCTTTGTGAAGAAAGGCATTCTTTACATCATACTGCTGTAATTTCCAATCAAAGTTAATAGCCAAGGACAGCAAAATTCTTACTGTATTCATCTTTGCTATTGGAGCAAACGTTTCTTGAAAGTTTACTCCATATGTCTAAGTATATCCTTTCTCAACGAGCCTCGCCTTATAGCGTTCTAGGGACCTATCTGCCTTAAATTTTACTGCAAACATCCACTTACAGCCCAGTGCTCTCTTATTTTTAGGTAAATCAATCAATTTTCAAGTCCTATTCTTTTATACTTCATCCATTTCTGCTTCCATAACAAGTCTCTATTCTTTCTTTGATAATGCTTCAGACAATGAGTTAGGAATAGAAACTGTGTTTAAGGTTGAAAGAAAACTTCGATGGTTTGGAGAAAACCTCTTAAAAGATACAAAGTGAGATAATGGGTATAGAGGTCTTTTAATGCATTCTCGGGTTCCTTTTCTCACAGCAATAGATAGATCCTGATCAAGGTTAGGAAGCTCGGGACAAGATGGTTCAGGATCGAAAGGAGGATAATTTATTTTTGGTGCAGAATCCAGGTTTGATTCACTTATTATTATTTTATTTTTAGAGTTTGGTTCAGAAGGTTATTCTTGCGTTGTAGTCATGATGAGATATCTTTTTCTTGCATACACTTGATCAAATCAGAACGAGTCAAAGATTTTATCATCTCCTTTCTTTTTCTTCTTCTAACTCAAACTATGGAATTGACTCTTGATATTCAGATTTGGACGACTCAGATGGGGGGATGTCTCGAGTGGTGAAAAGTTTGACTCCTTATCTTCAAAGTATAGGTAACTCTCCCTGAAGATAAGGAGTGAAAAAATAGGGCTTATTTTCAACATCGGCTGAGACATAATTTTCTAATGGGTGAATGATAACATTTATAACCCTTCTGAGTGGAGGAGTACCCCACAAAGATACACTTAAGAGCTCGAGGATCTAACTTTTCTTGGTTATGACTATGAACATGAACAAAAGATGTACATCCAAAAACCCGAGTAAGATTGAAGATGGATTGTATGTTAGGATAGATTTAGACAAGACCTTTAATGGACTTTGAAACCCCAAGATCCTAAAAGGAATTCTGCTTATGATATAAGCTGATGTGAGTACAGCTTCTTTCCAATATGATTTTGGTATATTTTGTTAAAACAATAAGGTTCTAGTGCACTCAAGAAGATGTCGGTTTTTTCTTTCTGCCACTCCATTTTGTTGTGCAGTGATAATACAGGATGATTAATGTATGATTCCTTCTTTTTGAAAATAAGGGGTCATGGTCTGATTGAAGTAATCACGAGCATTATCCAAGTGAAAGTTCTTTATCTTGGTACCAAACTAATTTTGAATTATTGCGTGAAAGATAGGAAAAACATGATTCACATTAGATTTATTTTTGAGTAAATAGATCCAAGAGACTCTTGTACAATCATCAATAAACGTAACAAACCACTTAGATCCTGAAATGTTTGGAATAGTTGATGGTCCCCAAATGTCACTATGGATTAAGAAGAAAGAAAAAGATCTTTTATTATTGATTGAAATTGGTACATGAGTGTGTTTTGCATACTCACAAACATCACATTAAAAAGACTTAATATCAAATCCCTTGAATAAAAAGGAAAACATTAGTTTCAATGCTGAAAAGATACATGATCTAAACGCCTATGATGTAACCAAATGACATCTTTATTGGAAGAAAAAGACGAGTTAGATAAAGCAGATTTATTCAATTCTAGTTGACTTAATATATCTGAGTAATAGAGTCCATTATGCTCCTTAACAAGTCCAATCATCCCCCGAAACCTAGTCTTGAAATTCACAATAGGAAGCATTTAATATAACACAACCATTTAAATCTTTGGCAAACTTTTGTATGGAACTCAAATTTGTGGATAATTGAGGGACATGAAGAATATTTTTAAGAATTAATTCTGGGGTAATTTGGACATCTACTCTTGCTATTGTAGTTGTAAAACCATCGGCAACGATGATCTTTCTATTGCTAGGACAGAGGTTATAGATTTTAAATTTATTTGAAATATGGGTCATATGGTTTGTAGCACCGGAGTCAAGTATCCAGGCATTCTTAAACTCATTACCTAGAGCATTTAATGCAAGAGAGATTAGAGCCTTACCCCGAAGCATCAATGAATACATACTCTAATTTATCAGCTGAGGATTGCTATTTGTTGCTGGTTTTTCAATAGTTTCCAGCAGGCCTTTAAGCTTCTCAATTTCCTCCATAGTTGAAGATAATTGAGGTGATGGTGTTGAAGATGTAGCATCCGTCATGGTTGAAAAAGACCAAACAATTGTTGGGAATAAAGACAGGATAAAGATAAAAAAATCAGCGATAAAGGCTGAAGAGAATAAGGAAGAAACCAGCAATAAGGCTGGAACAGAGGAAGGTTGAATTGGCGATGAAGGCCACTTGAATATTGCCCTAGTTTCCCAAAAATCCTAGTCGTAGGGCTCTAATACCATAAGGAAGAAAGGCTCGAGCATTTTATTATTTTTGTATAAAAAATTTACGATTCATTCTATTACACTAAATAAGAAAAAAAAATTACAGCTAATTCTTTTAACTTTAGGGATAGATTATTGATCCTGATTTTCTTCATTAAACTTGGAAAGATTATTGACCCTGATTTCCTCCATATTATTAATTCTGATTTTCTTCACTAAACTTTTCTCAAAATCCTCCTAAGATTGCTCATCCAAGATTTCCTACACTTACAATTGAGCAATATGATCAAATCATTTTAGGCATAAGCATCCACAGTAGCAAAGAAAGGATACATTCTAGTTGGGGTGCCCCTGGACAAACAAGATTCATGAAATAATCCTAGAACGATGTGCTAAAACTTCAAATAATGAATATATCATGATGCTGTGTAATTTGTTTGTTGGACATAAGCATGAAAATCTCATTGGCATGTCCTTTATAATAACAATGATATAGCATACAAATTGGTGTAACCCTATTACCAAAACCATAATAGGTAAAGTCATCCACGTTAGCAATCAAGATCCAAAAACTTTTTTACTTTTGGTTTAGCCAGACCACATCGGTTCTAGTTTCTACTCTGGTTTCAACCATTTCAGTTGGAGATTATAAAAAACTCATAGAAAATCACAATTAAAGATGGCAAATTGAACATCATTTGAAGTATATTGTGTTGTTTCTGTGCCTCCTTTGCATTGAAACAATTGAATAATTTATAAAATTTTAAAGAAATCAAGTTTAGAGTGTAACATATTATAATACCTATTTAATGGTAATCTAACATATTATAGTTCAAATGCCTACGAGATTTCAATTCTAGGATAGAGGAACTGTATGAAAAACATTACTTTCTTCTCTTTATTTGCTATCATTTCAAGGCTTGGAAGCCTTCTTAGAACTTGCAATATTTAAGTGTGATCTGGGAAAAACTGAAATCGAAAAGGCAAAAAGTTAGCATGAATAGCTCACATGTACACTCAATATTTTACCTTATAAATTTGGGCCAAACTTTGAAATCCAACTTTGTTTTGGATTAATTCTTGCTGAAACTGAAATGTTTTGATTTTGAAGTTCAAGCAAAACTAAAAGCTTGTTTAACAACGAAGGGACGCAAGCCTGGTTGAGGGGCTTTTTTATGAACAGAGATTTCATTTGAATTGGGGAAGAATATGGGGCTTTTTCCTGTTGTGCACAATGTTCGCATTGCTTGATCTGTTTTCTTGGTTGTAGTATTAGAGTTTCGTTGAACACCTCTCATTAATTCTTTTATAGTGAAGCTTGAAACCAAGAAATAAGACATCTAAGCTTACATGTTCATTTATATCTGTAGGATAAGTTAGAACATTATGCTTATAAATGGAAATCTTTTTTCATCCTTCTTGGCTGGATTGGTTACATAAACATGTGGCCTAGTGCTATTTATTTATGTTTTACAATTTCATTGCATGTAGGCTGAACAAAAGGCACGTGAGGAAAGTGAAAGGCTAAGGCAACAAGAGCGAGAACAAATTGTGGAGAAACGTAGACGTGATCTGGTGATTCCTCTTACATCTCGATCATCTCTTCACTTAGGTGTAGCATAGATCATAGAACAAGGTTTTAAATCTCGTGGGATAGAGGTGTTCCAATTTTTTTATAGAATGAGACATCTTGCGTCTCATTTCGTTTCGATCTCTAACCCAATCAAGTGTTGGGATACTTTTTTTTTTTAAAATTATTAGTGAAGCTTTAGTGTTTTATTTAATTTTTAAACATCTTTAAACTTTAAAATTATATTTTTATCATAAATTAGATCGATTTAAAATTAACATTATAAAGTATTATGGTTAAAATTGGTCTTGAAGTCTCTCTGGGATGAGGCATCTCAGCCCCATACCATCGATATTTAAATCATTGCATGGAATTTGCCTGCCTATTACTCAATTATATTTTTTTCTTCTATTCAGACACTTAGAGCTCGTGTTGCTGCTAAGGCAGAGCAAAAGAAGTTGGAGCTGCTTTTCCTTCTCTGGGCTGAGCATCATAAGAAGCTGTCCAATTTTTTAAGGTACAAGTTATGTTGTAAAAGACTTTTGCAAGTCTTTTCCTTCTCTACTTAATTACATTCCTGAATATTAGTGTAAATTTATTCTTTTCTCATTGCTCTTATCTCTTCATCTTAATTTTTGAATAATTTCTGTAAATGCCTATAAGTTTATGCCTTTGGAATTAATTTATGACTTTGCTTATGCACTGCAGGTTATTTTAATTTTTGGCCCAAAAGTGTCCATATTGACAATTTAGTTGAAGCAGATAAGTTTCTGATTGTATGCATAGTGTTAAACCTTTGATGCGACTGGAGGCTTTCGTAATGCATGGCTTTTGCACGTATTTAAACTGCTTTGTGATTATTAACTCTGCTTTAACTTGTTTTTGCTATCTTTATTAGGACTAAGGCAGAACCCCCTATATATTACGTGCCAGCCAAACCATTAGTCAATGATGCTGCAATTGTCCAGGAACGCAAAGAACAGGTATGATATTAGGGTGCTCCCGCACGCCCGGGTCCCTCACCTTTCCCCCTTTTTCTGATAATCAGGGAAATGTCTTCCCCCTTATTATATGGATGAGTAGTCTGTTGGGTACCCTTGATCTTGTCACTCAATTGACAAGGAAAAAACAATTCCACTTTCTGATAATTTATAAACTATCCATGCTTTCTCTTTTCCCAGCATTGCAAGTAAAGACATTACCTCCTATTGGAGCAAAGTGACCGTCCAAGATGAACAATTCACAGAATGTATTGCATCAATGATTATTTTTCTTTTACTTGTTCTATTATGAGAAAAGCATACCCTTGTTTTTTTCTGCACTTTCTTTTCTTCTTTCACTTCCCAGGCTTTGAAGACATGGTTTACCATCAGACCATCTGATGGCCTTTAGAAAGGAAATTTCTGTTCATAGCAAAATCTTTTCATTCATTGGAGGTTTAATATTTAGCCTCGGCATCTCACTGATAAAGAGCACAATAGATGGAAATTCAGCCTTGCTGCATGTAATCTACAGGTTTTTCTTGAATGGAAGTCAGCACGAAGAGCTGAGTTGTCAGAATACCAAAAGCAAATTGAGGAGCAGTATATTTCAAATGTTGAGAAGGAACTGGAAAGGTGGCAGAATGCTCGGAATGCTAGGAGAGCAAACAATCTAGTGAATCTGCAGGAGACGATGGACAAGGAGTTAGAGACACACAAGCTGGAGCATGGCCCTAAGACACGGAGGATTCCAGGTGGCAATGATGAAGAAGAAGATGTGGAGGATATAGCTGCTGAGGATGAGCTAATGGATGAAGTTCTTGAAGTCCATGAGAGAATTGATGGTGATGCAGCCAAGCTGTCTGAAACTGGTAATAGTAGTCCAAGCCCAGTTGAGATGCAGTAGGAGGGTGTAGCAAATAGGTCACACATTCAAGGTATTATGTAATTCAGTAAAATTTATATTGAGTTTGCATTTTATTGACTCTTGGTTTTGAGGTTGAATTTGCCCTTTCCTTTTGGACTTTTGGGTTTTCAATATTTCCAGCATCAAGTCTTATATAGAGACAAGGGACCACTGCCTCTTGTTTTCATGAGGGTCTTGTTTTGGAACCAGGTCTCACATACTAGTTAATTTTATATTTTAGTAATGTGACATACAACAACAACAAAGCTTTAATTTCTAATTAGTTGAACTCGACTATATGAATCCTTTTTCTCTATTCATTTATGTTCTGAGCCATATTTTTTATACTCAACTCATCTAAGCCTTTTCCCAACTGAGTCATATTTTTTATAAGATGTAAAAATTTTAAGTCTTTCTTTATCATTTCTTCTTATTTGATTTTGGTCAACTTCTAACTTTTTTTCTGTTTACATGTATTAAGTCACTCTTTCGCATATGTGCATCTCTTGGTTTACATTGCACATGTATAAACCATTTAAATCGTCCTTCTTTTAATTTATCCTCGATTGGAGCTACCTCTATCTTTTTACGAATGGTTCATTTCTCATTCTATCTTTTTTGTATTACCATACATTCATGGTAACATTCTCAGTTCTGCCATAATCATCTTATGTGTGTGTATTTTTTTAACTACCCAACATTCTGTGCTACAAAGCATAGATGGTCTTATGGCTATTTTATAAAACTATTTCTTTAATTTAGTAGGTACTTTACAACCATCTAATATTTTAATTGCACTTCTTCATTTTATTCAATTTGCTTTAATTTTATGGCCAACATTATTCTTAATTTTTCTTTATTATGAATAATCGATCGTAAATACTCCCCAATTTGTACTATAATTCATTTTCATTTCTAATTGTATTAAAATTGCATTTCATGTATTCTATCTTTATCCTACTTAACTTAAAGCCTTTAGATTCTAATGCATTTTGCCGTAGATTTAACTTAGAATTAATTTCAACTTTAGCTTCATCTACTAGTACTATATCATCCTTAATCTTTCCTTTTCTATGAATAATCAATTTTAAATACTGAAAATAAACATTTTTAGTAACTTCATGGTCTTCAATTTATGCTCTACATTTATCTTTATTTCTAATTGTACTAAATTGCATTTCATGTATTCTATCTTTGTCTTAACTTAAAGCCTTTAGATTCTAATGTATTTTGTCATAATTTTGACTTACGATTCACTTCAACCTTAGTTTCATCTACTAGTATTATATCATTTATAAATAATATGCACCATAAAATATATCTAGCAAGCTCATCTATGACCAAAGCAAAAGATAGATATTAAGAGCAGATCCCTAATATAAGTATACTGTAATAAAAAATTTGTTAGCATTACCATCAATAATTTTTATACTAATAACTGCTCTATCATATATATCTTTTATTATGTTAATATACTTAACATGTACTCCTTTCTTTTTTAACACCCATCATAAGTACCTTATCAAATGCTTTTTCTAATCAATAAAAATCATATAAAGGTCTTATTTCTTTGCTTTATATATCTATATTAAATTCGTAAGAAAGAAAATAGCTTCTATGGTTGACCTTTTTGACATAAAACTAAATTGATTCTCTAATATTTTTGTAGTACATCTTAACCTATATTTAATTACTTTATGTCATAGTT
Source organism: Calamus simplicifolius (assembly GCA_900491605.1). NCBI lineage: Eukaryota > Viridiplantae > Streptophyta > Magnoliopsida > Arecales > Arecaceae > Calamus > Calamus simplicifolius. The sequence continues at coordinate 620,437 of UESW01004089.1, read as the reverse complement.
TTATAATATGACTCATAAGTTTGATACCATAATAATTATAACATTTAATATCTTTTTATTCTTATAAATTAATGCTATAATCCTATTTCTTTATTGATTAGGCATTTTTTAGTTTTTAAAATTTTATTAAATAAATTTATCATTCATTTTACTTTAACATCATCTAAATATTTATTGATCAAATTGAAATATCCAAGTCCTAAATTTTCTCTGAATTTTTTATCAGGTCAAATTTTTTAGTTTGATTGTATTCAAATATTGAGCAGATCAGATCTACTTGGACTGAGATTGGGTTGATTTACAGGTCAACCTGATCCATCTGTAACCCTATAGGAAGCTGTCCTACTCCATCTTTGATTAAAGGACTGCATTAAAGTTGGAAAAACTATTATCCTTGGTTTAGTCTTTGGAGCCAGTTCTCACCCTCATTAGTTCTGGCTCGTTGCTGCTGTTGCAACCATTTGAACAAGAACTGTGATGAGAGTTCCCTTCCCAAATGGTGTGCAGTTAAGGCAAGCGTTCTGAGCTTAATAGGTCACTGCTTTTGATGGATCTGGTTTTTCTGTAGTTTAAATTTCCTTGTGGCTCTCAATATTTCAAATCCAACTCCTTTTGCATGTGCTTCCGCCTACCTCCGAAGGTAAAGACGTAACTTAATGTGTTATTATCCCATTAATTACCACCATATCAATTTGGCTTGTGTGGATGACTTCACTGGAGCTGCTAGCGTGAACGCCAGGAAAGTTGCGTATTTAATCATTTTCGAAGCTAGAGATGGACAATTATAGCAGTCAAAAAAGTTACTGTAAGATGAGTTAGAAGCCATAACTCATTAGTCTACAGCAGGCCACAACATGGAACCCTCACCATTTGCTTATATCCATCACGATAACCTGCAAGCAATTTTCCTGTGGTCCTAAATGTAATGTGGAGCAGTTTAAGACTTATGCCCAGCTATGGCCTAACCCTTTGGTGTGCTGCCAGTTTTACTCAGCATGAGCTATTTGATAGCAGGTTAGATCATTTACTTTGAAGATTCATCAGGTCTCCAACAACAGCCAATCAGAAAGCCATCCGGGAAGTTTAACCTGTATCATATGCATAACCGATCACACATGTTTAGTTTCATATACAGCTAATGTGATCAGAGAGTTACAGTGAGTAAAAAATAATAATAATTATTATAACGTTGGCACTAGGTACACTGCATGAAAAAACTGGAGTGACTTTCTATTACATCATTGTCATCGGTATCCCATGCTTTCTCGGTTTGGCTATGGAATACAACTAGAGAAAACATGAAAAGATCAATTGCTTGCTGCATTATAATTTTCCCAATATCAAATCTTCTCGGGGAAAACTTCTCCAAGAAACTAATGAAACGTTTGCAATACAGCTTAGGTTCAACTGTGGAAATGGACAAGGGATCAAACTTGAGTGATTTATAAGCGTGTTCAATTTTCTTAGTCATGTTGTACTCCTGCAATATGTCTATGATTCCAAGATAGAGAACAACATCATAGACCTCAAAGAGATCGATATCAGATGAATCAGGTCCTTCATTGTGCACAGGCTTCCTCTTAGCTTGAGCTGGCATGTTAACTCCTAATTGCACCCTCAGCCTGTAAAATCATCAGAAAACATTCCAAAATGGCTATTGCTTAGATGATGAATAATTGCAAGAATATGAACCGACAAGCACATTTTTAAGTGGTAGAAATTTTGCAAAAGATCCAACATGAGCCACTTTAACAAGATTTTTACAGATCCATTCATGTTCAAGTGCATGATATACTAAAAACACAACTCGCATGCAAATGACATTACTAGATGGCTTGTTGCACTCTCTTGACACGCTGTACAAGACCACATTAGTAGATGGCTTGTTGCACTCTCTTGACACGCTGTACAAGACCACCTCTTATGGATGATCTATAGAGCTTCTCATGTGCTTGTAATATCTCAAGGTGACTGAGATGGTTTAGCGGGAAGTGCATCCTCAAGAAATTTTAATACGCCTATATAAGTATATCAGCAAATTTGATAGCTTTGCAACTTGAAGTTGCCCTTTCCAACGTTCACTAACCCCGACAAAGTTCACGAAAGACAGCTGGTCATGCAAAACCCTATGAAACAAGGCCAGATAATGCCCTTTTAAAAGGAATATTGTAAAAAGACTTCCATATTAGAGCAGGAAACATCAGATTTCAAGTTGCTGCATGGAACTACTGGGACTGGGAATTTAAATTGAAAATGTTATAAAATAAATGTGGTGAGTCAGTTGCTGACCATTATAGAACATTAGGTTCAGCAATGACGACATCTTCCAACATACCAAAACTGGCTGTTACTCCAGTGTTCAAGTGCGTTTTGACATGTTGAGATCATAATCAGTAATGCACTTTCATAAATATATATAGCACCATACAGTTCGGCATACCAGCCCTGATGGTTCCATACGTTTCATACTGACATGATGAATAGGTAAGGAATGGTCATAGATAATGAACTTTTAATCACTTTGTATATCGTGGAGCATGACTAATGTTATAGGTCTTTAATTCTAGATGGCCAATATCTGAATATTGCATTGACAGACTTCAGGCCAAATTCATATTTGTAGGAGTTTTGCTCAACTCTGCATGCTCTCACAGGTCTGTGTAGGGCCTTCCTTCTAATCAGGGGTTTACAGGCATTTCCATGCTCTCCCTCCAAACACTTCCACGCTACTAACATTATTCTTGGGTTGCCTCCCTATCATTGATTCTGATATTTTCCATTTTTGACATCTAAAATCAATGACCAACTGCATGACTAATAACATGAAGTTTCCTTACCCATACAGCATGGCAGGCACGAATGGACCAGGCATGCATGAATTAGCCAAGCTGATATTAAAAAATATTTTAAAAAATAAAAAAATAGCTAGGTTGTGCTGGCGGGCTAGCATGCCGGTTGACATGGCACGTGGACTAGGCATAGTGTGGTAGATAGCATGACGGATTGTTTGACACCTCTAGTGGTGATTAGTCGAAGTTTGGGCTTAGTGGGATAAAGTGAGAAAAGTTATGAAAAGGTGAAAGAAAGAAGAAGAGCACTCTATGGGTTAATTTTTACCCATCTTTTTGGATGTCAAACTTGATATGGCGATCATACTAGTTGGCACATTGATTGATAACTTTGGCCACTTAAAAAGTAAAAATTTCTTTAGTGGGTTAGCACAACCATCCCTAACCTAGGGTTATCCTACAACCAAACAGGGTCTACAACTTTAATGGCACACCTAAGTTGGGAATTCAAACAATCATACATTAGATTAAGAATCAACAATTAAGTGTTGTCAAACTTTTGATGGATCATTCTCTGTTCCATCAACACCGAGGCAAGGCTTATTTGTTTAGTCTAGTTTGGCTTGGATTGCCATACAACTAATAAGGTGAGATGAAATCTAGTTTGATGATCCTGAAAATATTAATGACATCTGATGTGGGGCAATTTGGTAGGCTAATCTTGTGGTGACATGTGGCATAATCAGAAACCCATACAAAGGGAGTCTCTAATTAGAGGACTCCCCTTCATGATGGCCATCTTGTCCTAATTTGATCAAGGCTTTTCCCTGGTTGATCAATCCTATAAAAAAATTAGCTAACTTATTTCTATTAAGACAAGGATTCCCCCTCGTGATGGATGTCCTATCTAAGATTAATTAGGACTCTCCTTATATGAGATAAATTCCATCGTAAAAGAGATAGCAAAACCTAGCCCTATAAGGAAAATAGTCAACTAATTTCTATTAGGGTCGGGTCACCTTCAAGATTAGGATTCAATTAGAGCTATCTAATACAAAAGTATGGCTCAAAGTAAAACTCCTCCAAACTTTTATAAAAGCAGCTCAGGTCACCCTCGGTGAAACAAGTTCCTAACTTCTCAACTCTCTATCCTTCTCTTTACTTGAACCTTAGGCATCTCCTCCAAAGGCCCTAGGGTTCTTTATCATTCACATGGCTAGCTTGAGCATCAAAGGGGTTTCTCCTGGAGCAAACTCTAGAACCCCTTTAGCGCTCCTTTCTTTAGGTACATGAAGGCGGTCATTCAGTTGGGTAAGGTGCTCCATCGAGTTTGTTCCAAAGGAATCTCATACATTAGTATGAAGACCAGAAAAAAGAATAAACAACATCATTTGTGTCAAAATCTCGCATGACATTTTAATACACTATCTCTTTGTGAAAAACAATTCTACAGTCATGTGGTTGAGCATGCGTTGCTCACTATATTTTCATAGAATTCTTTGATTTATCTTTGATTTTCCAATATTGTCAATAGAGCATAAATCTATAGTTGATATCATCTTGGTAGCTTTTGTATTACTTTGGTGGCTCTTAAGTCTTACAGAAGAGTGAGAAGCAAAATGACTTCTCTCCCTTAAGCATCAAAGTTGACAGCCACATCAAAACTTGCCCCACCACCTTAGAAAAACGAACAGTCCTTGTTTCTAGTTGGTTGGGAAAATTGAATTATTACCTGAATTAACTATGAATGACATCCTCATATTAAGGACATTGTGATAAATTATTCATATATCTAGTCTTCATGAAAGCTTATGTCCTAAAAATGATACTTTTCATAGGGGACTAAGAATGGTGTACAGCATGTACAACCCACCTCAAGTTTGCTGGGTTGTGTTTAAGCTACAGCAAGATAGTTTGGGATGGATGCATAATGAAACATGAATTATTTTTAACATCTCTATTGTTTTGCGTAACTGAAATATTATTAGAATAAGAAAAATGGGAAACGATAGCTACCTTCCTGTTCCAGGTAACATAAGATCAACCTCCTCATCACCAACTGCAGATGCCCTCAGTGTGCTGCCTCTAATGTGTGAACCTGGCATGCCACTTACAGAACCTGGTTCATGAGTGACCAAGAGCAAACCCTTTGGTGGAATAGAGACCTCATCTTGTGGTGGTTCATCAGCTGGACATGGAGTAACAATAGTCAAGAAACAGGTGAGCAAAACTGAGTCAATGACACTGACAGTATGACTTGTTTGTTATATTGTATGTACAAACATATCAGACAAGAACTCAAGATTTTGATATTTTCTTCCTCTCATGGAGTGTTTTTAGAATCTCTGTAGCAGGGGATGCTGACATGCTGTTGAGTAGTACCAATATATCTATTCCAAAACAGGAGCATGATGCATGTTAAGCTAAGTAGTGCTGAATTGTCTGGTTCACTTTCAGACTAAGATTCACATTTCAAATCATCTGTTACAGATCAAACAGTTCAGAGGCAATCAAGGTTCAGAGATATCTATTTTAAAAATACAAAGAAGTACCCATCTCTTGAGAAGATGATGCACAAAATTTACATATCTTGAGAAGTAAGTTTTAGAGGACAATTTTTGACCCACATAACAGACCAATGTTGTGTCACAACTGTTTTGTAAGGTCCTATTGCTTTTGGACCAGACAATTAAGCAAGTGACCCTCATACTGCAAGTTTCTAGCATGAGCAAAGAACCATAACCATTTTGACCACTTAAGTGACCACCCTAATAATATTATACAAGAAAATAATGATGAATGTGTGTGTTCTTATTTCTTGTTTTCTCCTCTCCCTTTCTCCTGGTGATCTCTTCCCCTTTTGTCAAATCCTATTCTTATTCTAATCCGTTTCTCAGATTTTCTTTTTTCCTTTATATTTTACTTGCTGCATCTAAAATCCCTTAAGGGTCTGCAGAAATTGCGTTTACCAAATAACAAGAAAACTTATTGTTGCTAATTTGCTATACTATGTCATAGTAAGTTAGAATGATCTCTTTGATGATATAACAGTTAATTTCTCTTCTTCATTTACTTTAGACTTCATTTTATTTTTCATAAACCTCTTGATTTCTCAACTGCAAAAAAAAAAAAGAGAAGCAATGTTAATATATGCTCAGTTAATAGAGTTCATGAATCAATATCTTGAGTCTAAGGACCATTTATTTTAACTCTAAATTTTATTATATTTTTGGACTAATATATTTCCTTCTCCCTCTTTATCTCTTCCATCACCTTCTTTATTTATGTAGTCATGAACAATTTGTGCAAGAGAAGAATATCAAAGTCTAAGATTGAAACTCAACTCAACTCAACTTAACTCATTTAAGCCTTTTTCCAACTATATGGGGTCGGCTACATGAATCTGCTTCCTCTACTCTGCTCTATTCAAGACTAAGTTGACTTTTAAATTACAAATAGTTATATATTTTTTAATTATTTATGTTCATGTTAGTTTAGGCCTACCTCTACTTCTATCTTTACCATGGATTGTTAAAAGATCGCTCTTTCTAACAGGAGCATCTAAAGGTCTTCGTTGTATATGTCCAAACCACCGTAATCGATTTTTTTTTTCATTTTATCTTCAATTGGGACAACTCCTATCATTTTGTTATATGTTTATTTCTAATTCCATCTTTTAAAGTTTTACCACATATTCATCTTAACATGCGCATTTCTGTTACACTTAATTTATTTACATATTGTTTTAGTATTGCTCAACACAATATTGACACTTTGATAATCTTTCTAAGGATTGAGGATTGGAGCAGTAATTACTTTGAGCACTCCTTAAAGACTAGAAGATTCTTGAAGCACCAAAATTTCTTTGATGGTAGACAGCTTCCATAAAGTTGAACAAATTTCTCGATACAATTAGCAAACTGACACATCATAACATGAACAAATACATTACATCAATGAAGATTGACACATGCATCAAAATAAAGAAACATGGGAGCCTCTGAGTTCCAAGGAGGGCTTTGCAGCGATTACAGAACTAGCAGCCATTGCTGTCAGGAATCATTGTCCAAATATTTCTTTCAGATTCTTCCTTCTTTTGGTTGATTATGTAACATAACTAAAGGTTACTTTGAGTTTAGTATATCAACAGGATTAATTTTCCTTTGAAAATCAGTTAGGATGGATTTCTGGATCTTAGGATTGAAGTCACCACTACGGCCTATTTTCACCAAAGGGCACCAAAGGAACTTGTTTTATTTTCTTACATGGTTCTCTGTTTTCTGCTCCATCATTTGTCATTGTGAAATTAAGCTTATTACATTGTTCTAAATTGCTTCTTTAAGTGTGTCTTTCTGTGCACAAAAATAATAACATCTAACATGTTTGCTTCTGCCCCTGTATCTAATCATCTTCACAGGATACCCCTTCAATGCTTTGAAGCTCTACAACTTAAAACTATCTATATAAACATCTGGTGATTATACCACCTTAATCCAACTGAATGTCTAATGATGAATGTAACTATATGAACATATACATGCATCCTGTAATGGCAAACCTGAGAACATGCTACTTGAATTGGTTAAAGTAGGGGGATAAATGCCTGCCCTGAATGTTTTTGCACTATTTTTTTCATGCTGACATAGCAGCGTATGACCAGACATAGAAAAAGATATATTCAATATAGCTTTCTGTAAGTTACAGAACTGTTTCCGATGATGTGCTTCTAAGTCAGCACGTGAATATTATGCATAGGAATAGCATTGTGTTCTGGACAATGAATCAATCCCACTAAATCTAAAAGATGGATGCCAAACAAAAGAGAAAATATGGCAGTCTCAGTTGTGACTGCATGAATTTGCAATGGGTATAAGAGTGACAACTGAGAAATTTAGAAAAGAGCTAATGCATTAATCTTTAAAAAAAAACAAGCATTAAGATGGGATAACTACAGTTGTTGGCCAGTGAGCTTGAACTGTTTGGAAGTGCATGTTGAGATTCCAAGGGAGCCTTCAAATGTTCAGGAGCTCTAAAATGAAGCCCCAACAGCATGCTATAATCAATTATACTCTGTGATTCTAGGAACATGCAGTCTACAGATATTTGTCTGCAAAAGGGAGAAAGATTTGGCTAAGATGAAAGAACATCTGTATAATAAAGAGAAATATAACAAGTTGCAAAAATACATATCATAACCCTAGTAACATTAAAAGAATCCATTCTCAACTTTTGTATGGAACTGGAGTAAGCAAGTAGTTAAATCTTAGTAGCAAGCAATATAGAACATGCTAAATCTATTGAAAGAAGACTAATATCCAAAGTAGGATGTACCATGAATCGATCAGTTCAGTTCGGTCCAGTTCAATACAAACGGAACTGACCGAACGAAAGGTTTGTTTTTGTTGGTTAGTTTGGTGCATGCTCCAAGCCGGGCCAAACCAGTGTGAATCAGTGCGAATAATGCCAAACCACCCGATTTGAGCCAGTTTGGCATGATTTTGGGTGAAGGATTGTGCTGGATGTCATGTGAGCTCCATTTAAAATCACATGAGCTCACATCCTTTATCCTTTCTTTTTTTTCTTTCACTTACTCAAGACTTTTCATAGAAATAAGGTAATGCCCCCCATTTGAATTCAACAAAAACATAAAAAAAAAATCAAATTTCTTAAGGATAAAAATTAATTCCTCCTCTTAAAAATAATCTAGAGAATTTCACAAAATCATGGTTTAGCAAATATTAACGGACAAAATTTTCAAAAAATCAATTTAATTTAGATGATAAGAAACAAAATACCAGAAAAAAATATTTTAAAATATTGTTTGTAAGGTTTTAATCAATATTTGATCAAATTTACAGGATTTTCAAACTTAGATAAGATCACAATAACAGTATACTTGATTCATAGCTAATCAAAATAATAACATTAAATTTGCCATGAAATTCTAAGATTAAAATATATTTCTTAGGATCCAAACTATAACATATCACAAGATCAGAGGGACTAATTTTTTGTCATTTCTTTTATTCTTTAAGAAAACTTTCTTAAATTATTTTCTTTAAGAAAGACCAACTAGTAGATGAGTAGAGATCCTTGTTTAGGGATCTTTCTTATAGACAAACGAAATAAAAAGAACAAGAAAGTGCTCCTTACCTATTCTCATGCATTTTACTCAAGAGGTAAAGTTAAAGAATTTGCTATTGGTCTTCATTACCTTTTTTTTCCCTCTGATTTGCAGTCTATTATTTATCATTCCATGTATATAGCCGAGCTAATGCAGTCTAGTAACATGTCGCGGTATAGACCATAAGAAATACATTTAATTTATGATTTCATAACAAATTTAATTTTATTATTTTGATAAACTATAAATCAAATCGGCATAGGTTAGTGTGAAATTCACTATTATTGTGATCTTAGGTTTGAAAACCCTATAAGTTTGATCAAATATTGGTTAAAACCTTATAAATTATATTTTATGATAATTTTTTATGGTATTTTATTTTCTCATCATTTATAAGTTAAATTATTTTTTTGATATTTTTATTTAGAGTAAAAATACCCTAATTTGATATTTGCTAAATTGTGACTTCCTGAAATTCTCAAAATTTGCTTGAGAGAGAGTAAGTTGACTTTTTATTATTAAAGAATTTGATTTTTATGATATTTTTGTTGAATTCAAATGAAGGGTATTTCTTTATTTTATGAAAATATTTAAATAAAGTAAAGGGAAAAGAAAGGAAAGAAAAGAAAAGAAGGGATAACATTTACTTAATGAATTAGAATGAAAATAAGAGAGTAGAGAGTGGATGAGAACTCATGAGAGCTTCACAGTTTCATATAGCACATAAAAAAGAAAAAAATCGAAAGCCAATGATAAACTAAAAAAAATGCAAAACATACCAAATTCATGGTATGCTACTGGTTTGATTAGGTTCGATATCGAACAAAACCAGTTTGGTGCCGATTCCTGGTTCAGCCAACCTTGCTGATATCTTAAACAATTGTTAAGATTTCAAATAACAGACTTAAGTTTCTAATAGGCTTGCTTCACAAACCAAGAGGTTTAACTACCAATATATACTGCATCAATTGACAAGTAAACTGATAATGGGCTCTCAACACAATAAAGAGTGCTAACTATGTAATGATCTAGGACCCGGAAAGGGATACCCAAAAGTTATTGATCAGGGTCAAAAGGCTTTGCTTAAATGCGTAACTGATATGGGACCAAGTATATGCCTATTGAGGTCCTTGATTGTTACAAATGGGGTTATGTTTGCACCAGTTTGTATCAATGTGTCTTGTTCTACACTAATACATATTAGATCATATTTCCCACCCACTTTGAATAGTCATATTCCCACTAGAGATTGTATGGACTGGAACTCTTCCCACAGTTTACAATTATATAAGCTTCAGATAATACAACTGGGATAACTCTGCCAAGGCCGGTCCCAAGCCCGGGTAAAGAAGAAGGGTTGCATTAGGTAGCTGATAGCCAGTGTAAAACTCCGTCAGAACCCATAAAACATGAATCTGGTAAATCAAACTATACGAAGGACTAGGATGTCCCCATTAAGAGACGCATTGCATCTACCTCCGGATATTTCAAAAAATGGGCAAGGGACGTCGTACTGGCGCCCGAGTGCGGTGATAAGTGAGCAACGGTTCCTGCACTACGGACGAGTGCGGGTAAAAAAGTTTGTCCATAATAGTCAGCTTAAAGTAGCAACATGGAACATAGGAACACTAGCAAGTAAAACTATAGAGATAGTGGACACTATGATTAGGAAAAAGTAAATATAATATGCTTACAAGAGACTAAATGGGTAGGTGAAAGATCTAAAGAAATAGAGAATACGGTATATAAATTATATTACACTGAAAAATATAAAAATAGAAATGAAGTATGAATAATTATAGACAAGAATTTTAAGGAATATATTGTTAATGTAACTAGGAAAGGAGATCAGATTATATCACTAAAACTTATAATTGATAATAATATAATTAACTTAATTAGTGCATATGCACCATAAGTAGGATTAGACCAATAAACTAAGACACAATTTTGAGAAGACATAGATGAAGTAATGCAAGAAATACCACAAGAAAAAAAGATATATTTGAAAGAAGATTTTAATGGACATATAGGTAAACAAAGGGATGGATATAAAATGGTACATGAAGAATATGGATTTAGAGATAGGAATGAAGCCGGCGTGAGCTTATTAGATTTTACAATGGCGTATAATCTAACAATAGCAAACACTTGTTTTACAAAGAGAGATGAACATTTAATAACATTTAAAAGTGAATCTAATAAAAGTCAAATAGATTTTTCTTAACTAGGAAGAAAGATAAAATAACATGCAAAAACTGTAAAGTTATTCCAGAAGAAAGTTTAACTTTATAACATACGATAATGGTAGCAGATATATGGATAAAAATAAAATCTAGAGTAAAACATAAAACTATTAATTCAAAAATTAAATGGTAGAATTTGAAAGGAAAAAAATTAGAATTATTTAAAGAAAAGTTAGTAAGAGTAATAATTATAAATATAAATAGTGATCCCAACTTAATATTGGAAGAAGCAACTAAATGCATAAAAAACATAGCAAAAAAGTTTTAGGAGAATCAAAAAAAGTAAAACTAGTAGGAAAGAAAACTTGATGGTGGAATAAGAAATTTTAAGCTGCTATCAAGCTTAAAAGGATATACTATAAAATTTGGCAAAAGGCTAGGGATGAAGAAAGTCTTAAAAAGTATAGAAATGCAAAGAAAGAAGCTAAAAAAGCGGTAAGTAATGGTAAAAAAGCCTATAATGATTTATATAATAGACTAGATACGAAAGAAGATAAAAAACTATATATAAATTAGCAAAACTAAGAGAAAAAAAATAAAAGATCTTGACTATATTAAATGTATTAAAGATAAAGATGAAAGAGTCTTAGTAAAAGAAGAGAAGAAAAAAGAATGATAAAAAAATTATTTTAAAAAATTATTAAATAAAAATAATTTGATAAATTTAAGGATAGAAGGATGTGATAACCTAGGAGTAACAAATGAGCATAATTTTTCGTAGATTTAGCATGCTTGAGGTTAAAAAGGCTTTGAGTAAATGAAAAATGCAAAGGCATTAGGACCATATGCGATCCCTATTGAGATTTGAAAAGGCTTAAAAGAAATTGGAGTCATATGGTTAACCAATTTATTTAACAGGATTGTTGCAACTAAAAGAATATCGAATGATTGAAGAAAAAGCATATTAATATCCGTATACAAAAATAAAGGAGATATTCAAAATTATACAATTATAGAGGGGTTAAGCTAATGAGTCATACAATAAAATTATGGGAGAGTAATAAAAAATCGATTAAGAGCTGAAACTTTGGTGTCAAATAATTAATTTGAATTTATGCCTGGAAGATCGACCATGGAAGCTATTTATTTATTAAGAAGATTGATGGAGAGATATAGAGAAGAGAAAAAAGACCTTCATATGATCTTTATTGATTTAGATAAAGCATATGATAGAGTACCTAAAAAAATAATATGATGGGTTTTAGAGAAAAAAAAGTTATCAAAAGGTACATAGAATTGATAAAAGATATGTATGATAAAGCAATAACTATTGTTAAAACAACAATAGGGGAAACTAGTGAATTTTTAATTACTATAGATTTACATCAAGGATCTGCCTTAAGTCCATATCTTTTTGTATTAGTTATGGATGAATTAACCAAACATATTCAAAATGATATCCCATGATGTATATTATTTGCAGATGATATAATGTTGATTGATAAAATTAAATTTGGAATAAATGTTAAGCTAGAGATTTGGAGTGAGGCTTTAGAATCTAAAGGTTTTAAGATTGGTAGAACTAAAACTGAATACATGAAATGTAATTTTAATAAAAGTAGAAATACAAATAAAAAAATAGTGAAGATTGCAAGCCAAGAGATATCAAAAGATGAAAAAAATAGGTATTTAGTATCAATTATCTAGCAAGAAGGTGAAATAGATGAATATGTGAATTATAGAGTTAAAGCAGGATGGATTAAGTGGAGGAATACTTTGGAGTATTGTATAATCGGCGCATCCCATTAATATTAAATTTTTTTTTTATAAAACTGCTATTAGGCCAGTTATGCTATATGAAGCAGAGTGTTAGGTAATATTGAAATAACATGTGAATAAATTAAGTGTAACAGAAATGCGTATATTAAGATGGATATGTGGTAAAACTTTAAAGGTAGAATTAGAAATAAACATATAAGAGAAATGATAGGAGTAGCCCCAATTGAAGATAAAATGAGAGAAAATTGATTGCGGTGGTTTGGATATATACAACGTAAACCTTTGGATGCTCTAGTTAAAAAGAGTGATCTTTTAACAATTCATGGTAAGGATAGAGGTAGAGGTAGACCTAAACTAACATGGACAGAAATAATTAAAAAAGATATAACTATTTGTAATTTAAATGTCAACTTGATCCTAAATAGAGCAGAGTGGAGGAAGCAAATTTATGTAGCTGACCCTATGTAGTTGGGAAAAGGTTTAGATGAGTTAAGTTGAGTTGAGTATATAGCTGGGATATAAGCTTTCAATTATTAACATTATACATAGAAATCCATCATGTTTAGCTAAAGTACAATCTTCACCCTGTGGTATTTATCATGAATTTTGATATTATTTGTATTTGTTAATATGTCAACATGCTTGTTTGCTTGAAATTATGGAAGATGCATAATAAATGGCAAATTACACAAATATCTAAAATTATTTATGATTCTGGATTTCTACATACTACTTAATTACTATGTCGATATGCCTTGAAGATTTTTTTTTAACATCATTATGAAGTAGTTAAAGTTAATCAATATTTCAAAAAGAAAAGAAGTAAATAAAGTAACGTCTTAACATGCTGCTTGCAAATTAAAGGACAATATGTTTCATAGTACTTTTCGTTGTACCATCAAGGCATATAAGAAAGCAGCTGCACTGTCTCTTGGTTCTCTCAGAGGTCCTTAATTGGGAACCTATAGTCTACTCTCACTTCTAGAAGTATATTCACCATAGGTATTCTTTGTTTCACTTAATTGGGAACCTATAGTCTACTCTCACTTCTAGAAGTATATTCACCGTAGGTATTCTTTGTTTCACCTATTCTTCTACTCATCCAAACTTGGAGAAAATGACACCATCAAATCCACCTAAGAATCAAGTCATGTAACTAGGGTCTCACCGTGAGCCTCCAATGAAAGGAGTTGGTTCATAGTTTTAGTTTATAGTTACAACTTACAAGTGAAACAAAGGCTTGAAAGATGTGCTCCTAAACTCAAAGTGGAAATTTCAATGAAAGAAAACCACGTAAAGACCAAAAGAGAGGTGCGAAGCCAATCATGTATATTATTAAAACAAAATTTGATGAAGGATTAAAGTAGGAGTTGAACCCAGTTAAGGATAAAGTAGTGATTTTTCATGGCATGGACAGGCACATGGAGGTTGGATTCAGAAACATATGTGTGTGTCTAATCTGACAAGATTGAAAAAATAAAAGAAAGATATATGAAAAAATATATTATTTAATGCAGTGTTAGTATTTAACATTTTAGGTTTCACATTAGGAATGAAGGCCTTTGTGCCCCGGTAGCAGCCTCATAAGCGTAGAATTTTCCTATCATAGAATAAACTAGCTCTTAGTAATGGACAAGTAATCAGCATTAGAAATGAGTGGTAGCATGCCTCTCAATGGGTTCTATTAAAATAACGGTATATGATATCATCCAACTTGATTGGTCCCTTGACAAGTATACGTCATCTTCATTACCAATACCCAAGTCCTTTTCCAAACATATGGGGTTGGCTATATAGCATAACTCTAAACTAAGAAAGTACTATGAGAGTGAACAACTATAGAATGGAAATTAAGAACAAGATTTTTATATAAAATGTTGTCGTGAAACTAAATTAGCACACAGCAGTCCGCTTTTTGAATGAAGGTCGCATGCTTCAGTATTCAGAACCTTTTACATGCACATAGTGCAAAAGAATGCAACATAAAGGCAGGTGATAATATGAAAATCCAGTTATGCTCCAAAGGAGTAGCTGCAAGTCTGCAACTATGGTTGGCATTAGCAACTACAGGCCTTGTGCCCACGTCAACATCCTCATCAGCTAGGTTTGTGCATGTAAGCACTGACTTTCTTTCCATAAAGCTGATGTGTTTGACACAAGATTTCAAATATCAACCTGTATTGGGCAATATGGGGCATGCTATATCAACCTGAGATGGTATCGGTATGGAATGAGGGTTGGTATGCCCCAGTACTAATATATGGCACGTATTATCTGCCAACTCGAGGACTATGTTGTGTCTCTGCATTGAGGCATACTGTACCTTAGACTAGTAAGGCACCGACAACAAGCATGATGCCAAGGCTTAAAACCTTTGTTTGACACATAGACTTGTTGATATGTATTGGTATTTAAAAGGAGAGGTCTAAGTAATGCAACAAAGTACTAAAACCAATACATTGGTGCTTAGAAATAGTATATGCCTAAAGAGGCTGCAATAATGAGAATGGCTCAAATTCTTGTTGAAGTTTGGGAAAGTTGAAGAAGATTTAAGAGAAGCAGGAGGGAAGATGGGCCATCGCCCAAATCCATAGACCTAAAACCTACCTAACCAAATCCCTACAATAGACTATTTATTGGGTTGGATATGAGTCCAAAGGTTAACCGATAAAAAGGTTCTGGGTCTAATCTACTAATAGAGTACACAGTGCAACCCAGACCCACTAACTTAGCTCATATCTATTATATATATAACATAGAATATATTTTTTATCCTTATACCTCTAACTTTTCTTATAAAAATATATGTTAAAAATTTTTAGTTTGCCTCCAATCACTGCCCCTTATCCATCTAAAAACTCCATCACTGCCATTCCTCTTGTGACCATCAGATACTGTCATTAACTTTTATTTCTTGTTCCCTCTTTTCACAAGTGGACTTGTTTAGTACTGGATCAGGCACCCAATCCATAGTCAATCCTTATTGGACCCATAGACATGAAAGGCCTTGCAATTTCATAGACAATTGGATCTAGAATTAACTCAACTCATGGACAGGTAGGGTTTGAGTCAAAGTTTGGAAGTTGTGATATCTACAGAGCTATGTTCTAGGTCTACCATGTGTGAAAGAAGGGGGGAGAAAAGGAAAAGAGATGATGGTGTGCAATGGCCAAAGGAGGGATGATAGTGATGGAGCCTATAAGTAATGACAACAAGATGGACTAAGGGAGGTGGTGGGAGGTGAATTTAAGATTTTTATTGCTATATTTTATAGTGAAAATAAGAGGTGTAAGAGTCAAATCATATAGTTTGAATACATATTAATTAGTGTAATATATATATATATACCAAGTAAATTGTTGTTTGAGAGTTGAATTGGTTATGTTTTTGCTAGAACTAGACCTAAAATTCTTTGTCCCTATCATTGGACTCCTACCCAACCTAAAAGTCTATGGGTCTAGATGTAGTCAGAGTTGGGACATAGTCCAGGTTGGGTCCAAGCCAACGAGTCTAAGTGATAGTCCTAGTTTACTATTTTTACAGTATACATCAGAAAATAATGCCTGTTATTGTCAGACTTTACTTTCAAGTTACACTTCATATCTTTCTTGATCATGGAGAATGGCCTAATCATAAACCTGCAGCTATTTCACTTATTCAATCTAGTATTTGGTAAGTTATGAGCTATTAAGCTTCCTAAAGCATGAACTTGATCAAATATTTGGCATTTTTCAAACTAAATAACATGAAAGCAGCTGACCTAAAAAGTGACTCGCGCCATGATTTCTCCAAATGGAAAACATATGACAGATCAAGATCTTTTAAAGTAGTGTTTTCATTAATGTTATGCTTGCTTGTTGATCTTCCTTGAGTTGAACCTTTCAAGTCATATCGACGATGAATGTGCAACTCAGTGCAAAACATATTTCCCATCACAACAAACCGGACCTGCAAAGGTTAAGCATAAACATCAACAAAAGCATTAACAGGTCAGGAAATATATTAGAAGATATGAGAGAAATACCTTCTGAACACCTTTTATTGTTATTCTATGAACACCAAAAAATTTTGTTATGAGGGTATTGTCATATGCTCCAACATGATTGTAATATTTAGGAAGCATCTTCAATAGAATCTGCAATAACAAAACCACATTTTCAGCAAATTTCCCAGCATGGGCTCTTGATGCAATTCCAAGATAAAATCTACTTAACTTCACCAATTTAGAATACAAACAAATAGTTAATTATTATTATAGAGTTGATAGATTGTGGTTACTTTGATTATCATAAAAACCTAAGGAGCTAGAAGTCATAGAGCTCCTATGTCCCTGATATTATGCCATTGCTCTAGTGTGCCACCACCAATTTACCCCTTCCTTTTCTTTCTCTACACCAACTCTTTCCTATTCCTTTCACCTCAGCTAGTAAAGGCCCCCCTTGTAGGCTTAAGCCAGACAAGTTTAACACGTTGGGTGGGTTCCACGAAGCCAGAGGGCCAATGCATGGATGGTAAAGGCCAACCAATGCCATCCACCCCATTGCCACCATTGTTAACCCTAGGGTTCCTTATTTTCATTCTTTTGTACCATCAATAATCTTAGGATCTGCGTTCATTTTTCACCACTCATCCCTAAGATCATAAAGTTCAAATTTTAGATCACCTCATGTCTAATCTCCATCAATAAACATAGCCCTTGGATCTTTCCATCCCCTAGCCTAGTCTTTTTCTAACACCGATTAACTCCACCACAATCCCAATACAAAGAAGATGCCAAGATGCTTAACAAGCAGCCTAGGTTTGTCGTCAGTCTTTCAACTTGCATATGGGTTGGGGCTTCCTCCTAAACCTTGAGAGGCCTCCATCATGCCACATCAAGAAGCCTAACACATTTTTCATTTTTCAGTATTTTGTTGCTACTTGAATTTAATTACAATCCATGGAATGAATACCACGGCTTGCAACTGTGAGTTTTCCTCGGCATTTTCTCTTGGAGGTAAAACTAGATCTAGCTCAAGGATCACCAACCCCCTACCCCAAGTGCACAGAGTCAGGATCTCTGCTGAAGCAACAACATGATCGCATGCACAATTGTATCAATATGTGGACATGTTATTTAGTAATTTTTTGTTCCAAACCACTTATAACCACAAATGCCTAGTCAATGTGCAAGACTCCCAAAACAACCAAAATTGTCAAAGGGCCCTCATCCTGTTTTTCAAGCTGATTGCATGTATCCTAATTCCTAGTTAGCTGCATGTATCCCTCCTAGACACCCTCAGATTCTTTCTTTGTTTATTTTGTTTATTTTCTTGGTGCCTGCATTCTAAACACCTAAAGAATTAGGCACTGTCCCCTCAACAGTCCTAAGGTGGGCTAGTACAGACTTGGCCTTCCTCACATTAGATATAATGCTCCTTCCCTATATGTGATAGGAAGTTTTCTCATGTATGCCTAGCATCAAGTAACTGGAACCATAACCTTCTTTTGCATAATTTGTCTCATCTATGTTTGAGCCATAAATACAGGTAGCAGCTCCTTTCCTTACTGTAGATCCAATGATAATACCTCTGGGTACCTACCAGATGACAATATAAGCTCTGCTAGGGGGAATTTATGAAAAAGGGATCAAAAAAGTTGCAACAACTATAAATACAATTCTTCATGGGAGGGTTATGAAACCTTCAACAAATTAAACCACTAGCAGAAACTGAATAAAGTTGGGAAGGTCACAGTAATCATCATGTAACCTTTCATACAAGAAGGATTGTCTAAAAATTACCAGTCACTGTCTGTAGTCAAAAATAAGTCTACATTTAGCATTTTATAAAGAACTTCTGAGCAACAGAAATAGAATATCTTGCATTTTTTTTTTAAATGTTTAATATATCAATTCATAATTATGCCAGTTAACATGCACATTTCTTCGCAATAGATGTAGTGTTGACTCATCTGTGAGGAAGACATGACTAACATATGTGGTTGCAAGATATTAGTTTGCCAGCATGCCGATATTATGCCTTGCTCTATTTTTTCAATAAAAAATGCTTATTAAATGTTCATAAAAAAGAAGTGTTCTATGCTACTGTTATGAGATTTTTTAGTAATATGAAGTTAAGATGATTAAAATGTTATGCATGGTGAAATAATTTTCAGATTAACAAAAAAAGATACTGCAAGAATTAATTAACACCTGACTGAAAAATTCTAATAAAATCTCTGACAATGAAAAGGATTTCCATATCATTCAAACCTTAAGTTCATATTTCCTTAGAGTCTTGATTACAAATCTTTCATCTTGTGAAAGATAAAATATGCTGCCACTTTTCCCAGGAGAAGAAAGCTCCTTCAGACCATCACCCCCACATATTGACATCATGTAGTCTGCTGCATCTATCTTAAACATTTCCCGTAGATTCCTGAAAAAAGTATTTTACATTAATTTGATCTTGTTAATTAAGAAGTTTCTTCTGGTAAAGTTAGTAAACATCCTATCATGTCACATAAGAGAACTCAAAATCAATAAACTGCAGCCAAACCAAGTGATCAGTATTAAAAATACAATGGTGAAACTATAAATATGCATCTTTAGAGAGATGCATCTTGAACTCATCATTCTTCATACTTCATGAAACCAATCATTTAATTATTTCTACAGAATTTTTATAGTTAAAAAAAATCTTACAAGTGTAAGATTGTACCCATTAGATAACCACAAGCAACTAGCTTCAATGGCAAAGGACTACATACGTAATAAGAACCTCATCAAATAGGAAATAAATCATAAGCTCATGCTTGAATGTTCCTCCATGATTATAATTCTATGAGATGAATTGCACACGTTGAGCACAGAAAAAGAATCAAATCTTCGCTTATTTGATCTTTGCAGTGATTGGTACTATACACATGCAAAAATACTTGTCTTCCCCCAAATTCCTTATGTGAATCAGGCTAACTGAGAGCAAAGAAGAAGATAACTCACAATAGAGTCTTCATGGAAAATTCAGGATATTTATTGCATGATTATAATAATATAAGTTAACTCTCTAGAAATTCCTTTAAAAGGAAAGGATATAATTGCTTACTAGGCCATACAATGTACAGAAAGGAGCAAAAAATATTAAAATGAACTTGCTGTGGGTGTTGAATTACCCAGAATTCCAGATATATTAATTAAGAAGTAAGACAAAAAGAATTACCTAAAAACCATTGGACAATAGTCCTTCCAAAAGAAACCAATAGAGTTGTGTGGAGGTGTAAACTGGGATCCCTTGCTAGGGAAGTACATCCGTATTCTAGCTCGATGTCCAAAATCAGAGGAACGAACTTCACGTGCAGGCACAGGTGTAATTTTTCCAACTGTGTACCTGTCAACTTTAAAATGAAACCTTTAACATATTACTTTAGAACAGCAACAAAATTATTTAAAGAAAACCCATAAACTTAATATAGATTGTAACTTTTCTTAATTAGATTTACTTTACCATATTGTAAACGTTCATGAGTTCAACCCTAGACAAGTGGAATGAAGCTAAAAGATTAAGATTGGGATTAATCATGCCACAAGCAATCTGGCGATATTCACTCAAGAGGCAAAGGAAGAATTAACAGATTTTTTTTTTTAAAAAGCATAAGTTAATTGAAAATTAAGACAGAAAGAGAATTAGCAAGTGCATCATAATCAATACAACTAAATTCAAGTTGCATACAAGTCAAAACAGACAGAAAGTTGGACCCACTTACTCTAGCACAAGTAACTAAGGTAAGACATACCTAATTCCAAGCTGCAAGTTTAGCATCAGATAATAGCTCTTGTGACCTTTGAAAATAGCTTCACCTCGTCCTTTTGGTTGTTTTCTTTGAATCTTTTGGTGCCATTTATTTTTGGGTGTCACACCAGAGTCAGAAAATCTTGTTCTTTCCATTATTAACACTCCTTGCATATATTCTCTTTCATAAACCAAAACATTGCCATCTTGGAGCTCATGCTGACCTTCATCAGATGAAGAAGGCAATGTCAGGGAACTGTCTTGTGACAAAATGCTACCAGCAGAATTACCATAATTCCAAATTCCATCAAGTGACATAGACCTATGTGATATTCGTCCAGAACGTCGGAGATAACTACTTATATTCCATCCATTAAAACTGAATCTTTTCTTATGCAATGTTTTATTCCTGAGTTCTTCAGAACTCATCAATGAAGCAGGACAAAGACTTTGTGCTCCATCATTACATACCATGGATTCATAACACTTTTGTTTAGGTATTTTGCTTCCAGCTGGATAGAAAGTTCCCCACCCATCCTTGAGCCCCCTACTCCATGTTCCAAAATAGTATGCCCCATCTGCATACTTGTAGTAACCTGAGCCATGTTCTAATCCATCCAACCAAAGACCATCAAATAAATCACCACCTGCCCATTTCATAACTCCTCTACCACTCATTTTTCCAGCTTTCCAGTTTCCATTATAGGAGTTTCCATTACTCCATGTGTACATACCGATGCCCTCTTGCAATCCTTCCCTCCAGTGACCCTCATAAATGTCTAAATTAGGATATGTTTTAGTTCCCATTCCATGCTGCATGTTCATCCTCCAAGACCCTCTGTAAACAGAGCCATCAGGTCCATAAAAAGTGCCAGAACCATGAAGGAAGCCTCCACAGAAGTCACCTTCATATGCGGCCCCAGAGGACCAGCAAATCCTTCCTCTGCCAGTCATTTTGCTTTTCTCCCATTCTCCTTCATAGGATGTTCCATCTGACCACATATATTTTCCCCTCCCATGAGGAAGTAATCCATTAAAGTTTCCAACGTAGACATCCTTATTAGGAAGGACCTGCTCACCATGCCTAGTAAAAAAGTGATAATCAAGATCTAAGTAAAGAATAAACAATTATAAGTCTAATAACTTCATATGATAAATAGGCTGTTCTATGCAGGGCATACTACATAATTTGATAAAGGAAAAAGCATAAGAAAAATACCGATAAAGCTGCATATATAAGGAAAGATGTGAAGTTCACCTTTCACTGTCCTCATAGCACCCCTCCATACCTGTCTTGTCAGGAAGCATGAGTATTCATAAATGATATTGAAGCAAGGACATAGTTCCTCCACTGCCTAGATATGGTAAGCAACAAATCCAGAATTCCAACAATGAATAACTGCAAGTATAAGAGCGATGTTTGAATTAAATATAAGCATATGAGGAGGGATGGTCAAATTTTATTTCTAAAAGGTCTTGTGGAGAGGTTTATCATGTTGGACCCTTGAAGTTTGGTAAGCCTTAAAAGGAAAAGGAAATTTCTATAGCATGCACATGTTATGCTATCCTGATTGGGTATGGTTAGAGGTTTGCAAATGGGTTTGGTCTCAGCTTTCAACATGTGCAACAGCACATATACATGTGCCTGTCTTGGCCAGCCAAACTAAACATTATTTGAGAGAGAGAGAGAGAGAGAGAGAGAGAGAGATAGAACTGAAATTTATGGTAATTTAAGTGAGAATTTAGTATTTAACTAAATGAACTCCCTTTATCTTTAACCATCTATTAAGAGGATATTTGCATGCGCTACTATGCTTCATTATAAAATCCTATAATATAGGTGGGAACCATCTTTTAAGTCTAACCTTTCATCCAATGGAGAATAAAGTAGGAGAGTCTGAAGAGGGTGTTGAACCTGCAATCCCAAGATTCTCAGTAAGCCATAAACCACTTTTCTAATGGATTATAATATCCTATACGTGGTTGTGTTAGCAGATTCCTACTCCAACTCAATAAGAGCATAAGTACCCCCTTAAATAATTCAAGCTCACCTCCTGCATATAGAAGATATCACACTGGAGCATTTAGGCACTCCATTACCGTTCTAACTCATTGAGCATAATTTTATATTTCCCCTTAAGCGAAATTCTGAACAGAAAGAGGATAATATCTTCTTGTCGCTCGATCAAGGCAGCATCACAAAGAGGGAAACTAGAATGCAATATTATAATCGGACACCATTCCAATCTAGAGCATTCTCTTCCACTAAATTTTTGGGCTTCTAAATCTCCACAAATCCATCATCATATCCACGGCAGTCCATGCAAACGCTCTAGCAAGAATTTTCCAAGACGTGATCAAACCACAGGAGAAAAAGCCATGGCACCAACGTATTATCCAAACAAGAAGTCCAAAACTACTTTGCAATAGAAAATATCAGCTCCCCCAATCAAACCCTAAGGATCCATCCTCACACTTGCTTCTCCCAATCAATTTTGTAACCCTGCGGGCAAGATCCAAACCAAGATTCGATTTTTCACCAAATTCCCTAACATCTATTCATGCATGCTAGATATTCTCCAACTCAAGAACTCAAAGAGGCCATCAAAATTTAAAATTCCATCAGAAACAAACGGAACGCACCTGTTTGCAGCTCCGCAGCAGCTCAGAATTATATCCAACGCCGATCCTCGTGGACACCACCGACGAGCTAACTCAAAACCATCAATTTTATAAAAAAATTAGAAGCACTAAGGTTCCTCCAGATGAGTGGATTGGAGGGGATGGATAACCGTCGCTGCTCCCCCACCGAAGGAAAAGAGCGATTCCCTGAGAGACGGAAGGGGACGCGCGCGAGAGGGAGAGAGACAGAGAACGTGGCGGTTAGAGAGGGGCACCGACCCGGAGGAGCGCAGGATCTTTCACGGATCACTCAATTCGTACTTAAATATGACTCAGCCCACATCGTGATAACCACGTCGGATTCCAACACCATTTTATTTTCGTCTTCTCGCTGGAGTTTTGTTCGCTTTAGCCACTTCATTTCCCTTTCGGTTGTCGTTTGCCCACTGGTTTCTTTCTTCGCGTGACTTCCTTTTTCTTCCTTCCCCTTTTTCACCATGTTGCCGCCTTCTTTCTTCATTTTTATAATAATAATAAAAAAAGTTCGCGTCGAACTTCCGTTGATGGTGCCGGGGGAATGGGATGCCCGTGGCTGAGAAGAAAGCTTGCTCTTGATCAGGTGGTGGGGGCCTCAAGTGCGTAAGAATTGGTGTCTCTCTCTTTTCCTCCCTGGTCCAGTTCCAGTTTCCAGGTTGGGATGGAAAAAGACAGCGAGTTAAAGAAGCAAATCTGGATAAAATCTACTTGTGATTTGCCCTTACGTATTCGTTTAACCTCCCTCTGATCACGGTCTGACTTATTCTTCGGCATAACTCCTATTATTTCACATGGAAAGTTCCTCAGCCCATGCGCTAATGTTTGACTGCTCAATATTCAACCATTCTCATGTTTTAATCGTTTTCGTCATGCTGCCTGACATAAAATCCTTTTTTTTTTAATGATACAGATGGATAATTACATCAATTGAGGATGAGCCAAGCCTGAAATATCATAGAGTAAAAATTGGATCATAACAGAATGATCAGCAATCCTAGCAGCATATAGTCGGCCATAGAGTTAGCTTCCCTATAGATATGTCGAATGAGACCATTTTGAACTTCTTGAAGGATGATAGATCGAATGTCGATAATTAAGGAGTTGAAAGGTAAGCAGACGCTGAAATCCTACGGAGCCAGCGAATTAAGAATTTTATCGATGACAGTACAATGAGCATCCAGAACATGGTGGCGCAGGAGATACCCACCCAAGCCAAACTAAACAACCCACCCAAGCCAAACTAAACAAAAGAGGCTTATTAGATTTACTCCTAAGTTTATGGTGGTGGGGGGGGGGGGGGTAAAGGAGAAGAGAGCTCTAGAAGTTTTACAGGGACGTTAATCACATACGTGTCAAAATACAGGATTAACTCGCAGCATGAAATCCATTTTCGTGGAGTAAGTGACAATAGCGTCTTGAGAGAGAGCGTTCGCCGTGTAGTATTGAAACAAATTTGCTTTCTAAATAATCCATAAGAGACATCAGCTAAGAATTGAAGCTATAGGCTCATACATCAGGTCTTCCTAACCTGTGAAGATCCATCGAACAGAGAAGTCAAGCCCACCTGCACTAGACTCGACTCCTGAAAAAGATTAAGATCTCAGAATGGCTAAATCTATGTTAAGGCTGCAATCACCTCCCTTTCCTCAACATCGAAGTAGGGTGGCTCAACCTGACTCTCTAATCATTCCGACTAGCCTTGGTGGATGTAATGAAACTCAGGCTACAAGAGGAAGAAAAACTTATTCTTCCACATTAATGGAAGATGAAAGGTCCAAAAAAAAAAAAAAAAAAAAAAATCTTTTCATAGAACTAAAGTAACATCACCCTTGGCTACTTAGGTGGCACTTCAAAAGAAAAAGAATAGAGAAAATGAGGGTAGAGTGACTTATACCCTAATGCCTCAGCAAGGCAATGTACCATAGTGAGGCGCTAAGAGTTGGGACGAACTGGGACAAAGAGATTCTAAACTCCTAGTAAGCATAAAAAAAAAAATTCATTGATAAAGAGTCTGAGGCTAAGAACCATTGCATCCATGTAAATGCTAGGCAATTAATAAGAGGTTTGCAAATTGAAGCCGGTCCAAAAGAGATCAAGAAGATTACCTCAAGTGGAATCTTATTTGATCTTTAGGCTTTCTAAAGTGGTCTTTGAAAATTGAGGACAAGTAGTCCAAAGTCCTAAAAGGATGACGAGAAGATTTCATGGTAAAGGAAATAAAAGCATATCTAGACTAAAGTAAATAGAAAGAAGAATGGAAGAAATAGGGCAAGAATCTGAGTGCCACAAGAGAAGAAGCCAAGAACAAGGAAAAAAACTTGGCAACTTTTACAAAGCTCGAACGGTCGCCTATCGTTAAACTGAATGGATAGATATGCCCTCCAGGCATATGCATCACAATCTCATGAGGCGAGGCAAGGATGCATGAAGATTAAGCCTAATTAAGTGCCCTAAAAAATATGCAAACTAAAGACTATTGAATGCAGTGCAGTTACAAGGTGGACACTACGCTCCAAGATGAAGAAGGCATCATCATGCTATGACTCCACATGACACCTGAAGGGGCCAAGGGTCGACTCTTTATGCAAGAACCTTGAAAGAAGCAACTTGATACCCTTATGCTTTTGAATACTGACCTTAGCATATCAACACTAAAGCGAAGATGATTCAAGCAAATGCTTAGAAGGCATCTTATCATAAGTTAGAGCAAGCCAAGGAGGTAAAAAGTTTGGTACTTTTAACTGTTATGCACTTCTTTAGGAATAGGGAGGTCCGCGAGCCTATCTTGGGTAAAAAATCTCACAGATCGATGCTTAAAGCATCAAGTTTACTTTCTCGCTTAAGCTAGTTACTTCATCTGAGAGTAGAATGCATGTGATGAGGCATAATTTATTAACATCTAATTGGCCTCCAACAAGGCATTAGTAAGGCATTGCAAGGTTGCTCACTCAACAGTGATCACTAATCTTTTAAGATGGAAGCCTGTACCTAGCTATTCAACAGACGGTATGTGGCCAATCAGTAATACTCTACACAGTTGACTGGCAAAGCCAACCATTCCCTACAAAAAAAAAAAAAAAATGTAACCCATGGCAATAAGAACGTAGAGCAAGAAGTGAACCCATCATGATGCAGCATGTGGTGCATAATTTGGACAGGCCGCTTGGTCTTATCACCAGATATGAAAGCTGATGACGCCAAATCATCGGCCTCGAGCGTGCGGTCGTCTCCTCCAATAGGCTCCTCGTGCCTGCAAGCAAGTCCCGGGGGCCGGAGGGGGCCCCAGCGGGACCCTCCGACGCTCAAGTCAGTGGTCTAGGCATCAGCCGTGAGCTTAAGGAAGCTCGAAAGAGAAAAAGAGCGAGAGAGGCCCAGAAAGGAGCTCTCTCTGTATGAGCGTTTAGGAGTATTATGAGTGTATTACCTGGTCAGGGGTCCCTCTTACCCATTTTATAGACGCTTAAGAGTTTGTCTGGCTTGAGTGGTTGAGGCTCCATAATGATGACTTTGATAGGTGAAGTGTCGGAACTGATGTCCGTGAAGCATGGGGTGCTGTCACTAGTCAGAGCATTAATTGATGTTCGTGAAGCATGGGGTGCTGCAGGGCATGGCTAACCGCTACGGCGCTTGCCAGACGTGTCCCCTACGTCATCTTTTTTTGCATTCCCGCGCGGACAACGATGAGTGATAAAGTTAGGCGTATGGGCCCCAAAGTGCAGCCATTGGGACAGAAGATGCAGTTGGAGTTGAAGCCCGTTCGCTTGCATGGCACTGTTCACTTGCATGGCACTGTTCACATGGCACTGTTCACATGGCACTGTTCATATATGGCCGACCCCCGGCACTGTTCATACATGGTCGACCCCCGGCACTGTTCATATGTCCAAGCCTGAAAGGGGTCTCGGGGTAGGATGTTGATGGACCAGGAGGTCAAGGTGGGTCGGAGCCGACGTCGAGACCGACATCGAGATGGGAATGGACCGCTGCCGACGCGAAGGTCGAGATGGGTCTTGAAGGTCGAAGCGGGGCTCTATCAGCTTCCTTCACGGTTCTCTAACGGCGTTGGATCAGCCACATCAAAAGCCACCAATGATTCAAGCAAATGCTTAGAAGGCATCTTATCATAAGTTAGAGCAAGCCAAGGAGGTAAAAAGTTTGGTACTTTTAACTGTTTTGCACTTCTTTAGGAATAGGGAGGCCCGCGAGCCTATCTTGGGTAAAAAATCTCACAGATCGATGCTTAAAGCATCAAGTTTACTTTCTCGCTTAAGCTAGTTACTTCATCTGAGAGTAGAATGCATGTGATGAGGCATAATTTATTAACATCTAATTGGCCTCCAACAAGGCATTAGTAAGGCATTGCAAGGTTGCTCACTCAACAGTGATCACTAATCTTTTAAGATGGAAGCCTGTACCTAGCTATTCAACAGACGGTATGTGGCCAATCAGTAATACTCACAGTTGACTGGCAAAGCCAACCATTCCCTACAAAAAAAAAAAAAAAATGTAACCCATGGCAATAAGAACGTAGAGCAAGAAGTGAACCCATCATGATGCAGCATGTGGTGCATAATTTGGACAGGCCGCTTGGTCTTATCACCAGATATGAAAGCTGATGACGCCAAATCATCGGCCTCGAGCGTGCGGTCGTCTCCTCCAATAGGCTCCTCGTGCCTGCAAGCAAGTCCCGGGGGCCGGAGGGGGCCCCAGCGGGACCCTCCGACGCTCAAGTCAGTGGTCTAGGCATCAGCCGTGAGCTTAAGGAAGCTCGAAAGAGAAAAAGAGCGAGAGAGGCCCAGAAAGGAGCTCTCTCTGTATGAGCGTTTAGGAGTATTATGAGTGTATTACCTGGTCAGGGGTCCCTCTTACCCATTTATAGACGCTTAAGAGTTTGTCTGGCTTGAGTGGTTGAGGCTCCATAATGATGACTTTGATAGGTGAAGTGTCGGAACTGATGTCCGTGAAGCATGGGGTGCTGTCACTAGTCAGAGCATTAATTGATGTTCGTGAAGCATGGGGTGCTGCAGGGCATGGCTAACCGCTACGGCGCTTGCCAGACGTGTCCCCTACGTCATCTTTTTTTGCATTCCCGCGCGGACAACGATGAGTGATAAAGTTAGGCGTATGGGCCCCAAAGTGCAGCCATTGGGACAGAAGATGCAGTTTGGAGTTGAAGCCCGTTCGCTTGCATGGCACTGTTCACTTGCATGGCACTGTTCACTTGGCACTGTTCACATGGCACTGTTCATATATGGCCGACCCCGGCACTGTTCATACATGGCCGACCCCCGGCACTGTTCATATGTCCAAGCCTGAAAGGGGTCTCGGGGTAGGATGTTGATGGACCAGGAGGTCAAGGTGGGTCGGAGCCGACGTCGAGACCGACATCGAGATGGGAATGGACCGCTGCCGACGAAGGTCGAGATGGGTCTTGAAGGTCGAAGCGGGGCTCTATCAGCTTCCTTCACGGTTCTCTAACGGCGTTGGATCAGCCACATCAAAAGCCACCAATGATTCAAGCAAATGCTTAGAAGGCATCTTATCATAAGTTAGAGCAAGCCAAGGAGGTAAAAAGTTTGGTACTTTTAACTGTTTTGCACTTCTTTAGGAATAGGGAGGCCCGCGAGCCTATCTTGGGTAAAAAATCTCACAGATCGATGCTTAAAGCATCAAGTTTACTTTCTCGCTTAAGCTAGTTACTTCATCTGAGAGTAGAATGCATGTGATGAGGCATAATTTATTAACATCTAATTGGCCTCCAACAAGGCATTAGTAAGGCATTGCAGGTTGCTCACTCAACAGTGATCACTAATCTTTTAAGATGGAAGCCTGTACCTAGCTATTCAACAGACGGTATGTGGCCAATCAGTAATACTCTACACAGTTGACTGGCAAAGCCAACCATTCCCTACAAAAAAAAAAAAATGTAACCATGGCAATAAGAACGTAGAGCAAGAAGTGAACCCATCATGATGCAGCATGTGGTGCATAATTTGGACAGGCCGCTTGGTCTTATCACCAGATATGAAAGCCACCAAGGACAAATAGTTTTTTTCTAACCAAAGATGGATCTCTTTCTGATCATATCAAATCATTAAGTTAACCATCAAATTTAAGTAAGTTCAGGCACTCTCTCACAAGGGGTTTCCTTCTCTCTCTCCTTCTCTTCTTTCACACTCCATTCTCTCCAATATAGCTATAAAGTTTACTTTTGGCCAGCTTTATTTTTTCTCACTAACTTTAAACGTTAGAGAACCTTCGCTAGGACACTCCTGACTTCCTTCCCTTACGCTCTTTCTTCGTTTCTGTGGGTGCTCCATCAGGATATCTGAGAACTCTCTTCATCAGGTCGCACCATCTCTTTTGCTCCCGATTCATCAACCTCACCTACCACGGCAACCTCCCAACCATCTTCCCTGCTGGCGCACTGGCCTTTCGGCTGGCCCCTCCCACCATCAGGATCTAAAACATAAGCTTAAATTGTAGAGCCAACAAATTAGAGATTAGATTGGTAACCATTCAAAAATTTTGGGAAACAAATTGACAAAACCTGTCTAGTGCCAACGTCTCAAAGAGACGCTAACACAAAACGTCAGCTGATGAATGTTCATAGTACCAGTTTGTCACTTTTTGTAATTAAAGCAAACCTATTTTGTTCTTTTTTAATATCTGGATAGATGGATATGTGGAGTAGTTTTTCAAACCGGTGCCTTTTGGCACCGGTTTTAAAACAAAAGGGTGGAGAAAAAAGATTTTATTAAAATAATGTTAAAGTAGAAAACGTTATAATGACGTTTTCTACTTCCACGTCATAATCTCTTGGCTCAGATCCGTCAGCAGGCCCACTGTGATAGAAATCGCCACTTGTAAATCACCATTCCAAGTGTGCACTTAATTTCCTTGTAAATCGCCATTCCAAGTGTGCACTTAATTTCCTGCGGGGACTTAAATGCTACGTATCTCTCCCTTCGCATAATCTTCTAGCAAATCAAAAGAGGGGTTAGATGGTGGTTAATGATTCAGTATCAATCAAAATTATCTTATTATATCTATTATCTTGTTAATCAAAATTATCTTGTTATACCTATTATCTATAACAACATAATAGATATAACAATCAGAATTATTTTGTTATCTTGATAATAGTATAACAAGATAATAGACGGTTAAGATCGCTGGGAGGCTCCGAGCGTTTAAGAAGGGATCGCGCTTGGGTTATCCGATAGTAAAAAAAATATGTGGGTTATCCGATAGTAAAGAATATGTGGCGATTTGATTTGGACTTTCCATCAGCAACCCTGCTGACGGGACTGAACCGAAGGATGATGACATAAAAATAAAAATACTATTTAAAATAATATTTTTATTTTAATATTATTTTATCAATATGTTTTGTTTTTATTTTGTTATTTTAAAATCGATGCCAAAAGACCGATTTTAAAAACTACTCTGGATATGTGCTATGGCTAGGTGGCACTCCGACACGGCCACGCCCTTGCATCACCGACTGAAATGAACGTGGGTCCATGTGCCGGCAAGCAGCAGCGCGCAACTACTTGCAGCTCGGCCGCGTCCCGAATCGTGGACCACCGGTCTCCTGCTCGGCTTCTACCCGGTAACTCAATAATAAAGCGCTCTCTCTCACACACAAAGAGAGGCAAGGCGACGGTTTTCGGGCTGTCGCATTATATTAAAACCATTGTAATGAAGCATTAGGTCATTAAAAAGGCATATTATTTAGCTGTTGTCGTGTAAAACAACGGAAATAACGGCCATTGTTTGATCTTTCCGAAGCTCCGCCAAGTAAAATATGACTTTGTTTCCCCCCCCCCCATTAAAACGAACTTGGTTAGACATACTTTGAGCACCATCATTGCTCCATGTTTCCCATTATAATGGCTTGCAATGGCGGCCATCATAATGGCCATTATTTTACTTCAAAGTATCAGTTTGAGGTTGGATGGTGCAAATGATACGTCCTTTTCCAACATAATTGAAGATAATGCGTCTCTCTCACTCTCAACATGATGATGGGCTCACCCAGCTAAAGACAATGCAGCCAGGGAAAAGTCTTCCTGCACCCACCCCCTGGAAGGAAGGATTGTTGTTAACAAGGCTACTCCGTTACCGATAGCGATGCATCCAGAAACCAGTCCGAGTTTTCTGCTACCTCACTCCCATCCTCTTATAGGTTGGCAAGCGCATGACCGGACCTGGACGTGGAATTGAATTCTCGTCGTAAGGATGAGGGTAGAACTAGTCGATGCATTTGAAAGAGATCACAATATCAAAACAAATATCATAGATCGTCGCCCACTGTGCATGGGAAAAGCAAGGATTTTTTGTGACGTTAGGGAAGCATTTTTTATGCTACAAGTCGACTCGCATTCAAACCATTCTGCAGCACTGGTCTCAGTGATCAGGCTCATTTAGAACTCAGGTCTTTTGGAGAGGACCAGCAGCTATGATACAACAGATGCGAGAAACAAGAAATAGCTCCTGCTCATGCAACCTGTATCCTCTCAGGTGCTCCCTCCCACCTTGCACAAATGCCTTCTCATGAGCATGGATGGTAGTCTTTAGGGAAGGATCAAGATCATAAATTCTGGAATTTCAGTGATTATTTCACTGTGTTATCATATCAGTCTTGGTAATAAACTTGTCGATCCTGAAGTAACAAGGAAGAACTCTCAAGTCTCAACCATCCACCCTTCTAATAAAATCTTCGGTCTTGACACAGTTCTTAAGAACCAAGGAGAGAGCAGAACTCTTGACAGCAACAGCATGCAAGAGCACAAGACTCCATACAAGATCAACCCCTTTAAACAAACCAGGTATGCAAAGCAGACACAAAAGAACAGAAAAAAAATCAAATATGAAGATTTAAGAAATCTTATAACGATAGTTCCCAAGTTGCTACATGAATCATACCTAAGCAGGAAACAAGATGTGCCACATTCACTTAATTCCGATGACTCACCAATTTAGCAGGTATCAGACCAGCAAAGACCAACTACATAATGATCGCTTCATTTAAAACACAGATGCCAAACATTTTTGGCAATCCATTACTTTAAACCAATTGCGAATGATAACTTGGGACGAGACTTGTTCTTACCCAACAGCTTCATCTGGTTTGCCCTTTCTTCTTCTTCTTCCATTCTCTTTCTTCGCATAGCTTCAGCCTTCTGTTTTTGGAGTTGCTCCAGCTCCTGATAACGCTCCAACTCTTTCTGCTGCTGTTCCAAAGCTTCTCTTCTTTGAGCCTCCTCCACCCTCCTCCGATTCTCCTCAAGCATCTTATCCAACTCCTCCCTCTCTCTCAGTTCTTGTTCCTGCAAGCTCCATTTAAAACACATCAACAACCAAATGACAAGTTTAGAGAATGAAGAAAGCAACTCTCAAGAAGCTAGACGATTAATTTTAAGGTTTTACACGAACTCACTCTTACTTTTTCAGAAAACAAGATGCAAAGGCTAAACACTGTTATCAATCTTCATTATAAAGACATAAGAACCATAACATTTGAATGCTGACCAGGCTCAACCAGGAAGTTTAGAATATATTCAATTTAGAGCCAAGGCCAGTCTGTGCAAGCGAGAATACACATACCACGTGATCACAACTACTTCAGAGCCTGTATAAAGCTGAGATTTTCATTTCATACCCACAAAATATTCTAACATAGATAAAAAAAATTTAGATCATAAAAGTAGTAAGAAAAAAGTATACATCTATGTAAAGATAGCAAGTGCACAAAAAAGCTCATGTTCTTCCAACATACCACTTTCTGCCTGGCTTCCATGAGAGCTGCTACCTTTTCCTTCTCAAGTTGGGCAGCAACCTCATCAAGTAGCTTCTTTCGACCTTCATCAATCCGTCTTTGTATTTCTTGTTTCACCTCCTCAGAGTTCAAACTCTCTTCAACTTTTTTCCTAATAGCCTCTTCAATCCTCCTAGCAGTTTCCTCTTCTAATAGTTTTAATTCTGCTTCCTTTTGACGCCTATTAGGAAAAGCAACATGTTAGACAAGGCACTGCCCCTAGGAAAATCAATGCTGACACCACTGTGGAAACATGTCTTTGAGGCCAGACAAAGAAGCCTAACTATATGTCAGCAAACAGTATGGTAAGGTTCGATTATCCTGACCAGCTAAGCCTTCCTTCTCGTCCATCATCATAATATTAAATACAAGCTTATGCTTTTTAGGCATACCTCTAAAGATTCCAGATCCAAACAAATGAGTTTTCAAACTGGTGAACAGTAGATAAAGGAGGCACCAATTGCATCATCAAATATAACAAGTGGAACTATAGCAGTAGCTGCCTTCAGAAAAGCCTGTGGAGAAGAATGTCAAGTAAACTGTGGCAGGTTTAAAACTAATCACGTAAACACTTTAATTCTCCATTAAAGCACAGTTCTCGCACTATCAAATTCTAATTACTTAAATGCAAAGCACAGAAAACTGGGCATTCGCTTGTTGGTGGCACAAAAAATGACAGCTAAATACCTCAACTGTTTACCACGCAATGAGAAAGTCAGAATCACTGACAGTAACACTACAGATCACTATTATTGCACTATCTAGAGGCAGTCAAAACTAAATTCTGAACTGCCTCGACAGCACATAGACGAGCAACCCATATTACCAACATATGATTGTTCAAGAGTAACTCTTGTTCCAGTTTAACTGGTTGCCAAACCCTAACCCAGTAGTGGATTTCTTTCTTTAAGATAGCTTGAAAGTACAAAGTTAGTCACTTAAACAAGAGTAGAACAAGAGTTAAAAGAGATGGTCGAGGCTTTCTACTTGTCGTATGTTAACCTACAACAGTTAAAATAACGATTTTGTTTTGTAATGCAAGCATTTCCACACAAACAAAGATGATGCATTGCCAAATTCCTTTGCTTTCCTAAATGACTCAAAAGATGTTGCTTCCCCTTACACAATGCCAATCTTCCAGGCTTATGGGCACGTGATTTCAGTTCTCCATAATTTTACTTTATCCATCCTGTAGTGATAAATGGTGCATATGCATGTACAGTTGAGTGCATTCTTAAAATAAGATGTCCGAAAATTTCCACACAAACCTATTTGTGAAATTCAACTATTCCTGCTTGAGAATTTTCATTTTCAGAATTATCCTTTGATACTCCTGATTAAGAACTCCAGTCCAATTGCTTCCTTGCAATGACAAGCCACTCTTAATAATTTCTCCATATTTCTGCAAGTAATCTGGTTAATCATTTGTCAAACATCATCAACCTATAAGATCCCACCATAGCACTTGCACATTACATTAAAACATAAAAGAATTTCTTAAAATTTTGGTTAGTCAATACATGTCAAAAATAGATACTGCAAACACTTTCGCTTAGTTATACACAGTATCAGCGGATCTTACAAAATCAAAGAATGCAACGCAGTCCTGAGCCAAAAAAAAAATTATTCCAGTTCATAATCCACTACAAATTGTAATAATTTAACCACCTATGAAAAGAAAAGGTTTTAGGAAAATGAAAGACTTTGCATTAAATGGAGCCCTACCGAGATCTATGAAGAAAAGAAATTACTGAAACCCCAGAAAATCAGAAGGCAAGACACCTGAACTGTACCTTTCAAAAAACTTTCTTTAGTAACGTCTAAAGAAGGGACAACCAAGAAGCTGCCAAAACTGCCAAGCAGCACCCTTTAGTCCATGCAATTTAGAAAATTCACAAAACAAGAATTCGAACAAAAAGTGTCGCAGTGACCACATGACTACTAAGAATGTACCAATGAAACCATTTAGAAATTTCACAAAACAAGAATTAGAACAAAAAACTGTCATAGTGACCACATGACTGCCAAGAAAGGATGTACCGATGAAAACATATGAAACAGCTATACAAAGAGTCGGGCTTGTGCAACTATTAATATCTCAATCACCTGTTTTCTTTTCTCTCCACTTTCCAACCAAACAGTTGAAAATATTTATTCTTAGGACTCTAGAAATGAATGAAAGCATGTAAAGTAGATGGAGCCAGCCCAAGGTAAATGGGTTAAGAAAGTCTGGAATGAATTTTAAGTTCATATCAATGTATCAGTACTCTGCCCTAACATAGCATTTAGTTGTTTCTTCTTTGACAATCTGGCCCGTTCGGGACAAACTGAACCAAACTGGCCCAAACCGGTGCAGTTTAGCGATTTAATTCGGTTCGATGGTATTGGGTTGCATTACTGGTTTGGATCAATGGGGTTGGATTCGACCCATTTAAACGAAATAAAAAGGAATCGTTTTTGCTTCGCTTTGCCTGATTTTACGATTATGTAACCCTAACTCTTTCCTTCGTCGCCACTGCCCGCTATCCTTCACCAGTTGTTAGCCACCAATCATCCGTCAATTGTTGTCAGTCAGTCCGTTTCCATCTATCATCCGTCAGATTGTCAAAAGGAGGAAAATAAGTCATCGGGGAAGTTTTTTCACCATTTTCTTCTTCTTTTTTTCTCCCTTCAATCTCGTTTCCTTTTGCTGGCCACCTCCCTCTCCTCTCCTATCCTTCTGTCATCTGCTCTCTCCTCCTCTCTGTTTTACAGTATTAGTTCACTGCGGTTCAATACAGTTTGGTATCGTACCAAACCAGTCACCAACCAGCATGGACTATCAGTATGGCAGACCAGTCACCAACTAGCATGGACTATCGGTACAGCTCAATAAACTTTGCATAGATCTAATTTGAGAGTGCAAGTAATGGGCTAGATGAGACTTCATATGACATCACCTAAATCAATCTTTTATTAATTATCTTATGTTAGAAATTTTATTCAGTTATGTTGAAGTCGTAAATTAATATTATAGATGGCCTCCATGGTTGCATAAGTTGGATCTTCAGAAATGCTAAGACTCCACAACTTACCATATCTTGTTTCAAGGGTTCAGATGCAATTAAAAAAATCTCTGCATAATTTTTGCCTGAGTACATCTGCAATGCTGAAGACATAAGTTTGCTACTTGCCACCATTATTATCTCCTACCGATCACTACCAAGACTCCAAAACCTCATTCCTTTTCCAAGAAGGAGGGACATGCTGATACATTATTAATTGAAGCAATCATGAACCAAGTCGATAAAATTATGGAGGGATTAAGCTATGAGTCATACAATAAAATTATGGAAGAGAGTAATAGAAAATCGAATAAGAGCTAAAACTTTGGTGTCAAATAATCAATTTGAATTTATGCCTAAAAGATCAAAGCTATTTATTTATTAAGAAAATTGATGGAGATGTATAGGAAAAAGAAAAGAAAAAACCTTCATATAGTCTTTATTGATTTAGAAAAAGCATATGATAGAGTACCTAGATAAATAATGTGATGGATTTTAGAGAAAAAAGGAGTTACCAAAAGGTACATAGAATTGATAAAAGGTATGTATAATAGAACAATAACGATTGTTAAAATAACAATATGAGAAACTAGTGAGTTTTCAATTATTATAGATTTACATCAAGGATCTGCCTTAAGTATATATCTTTTTGTATTAGTT
Source organism: Calamus simplicifolius (assembly GCA_900491605.1). Taxonomy (NCBI): domain Eukaryota; kingdom Viridiplantae; phylum Streptophyta; class Magnoliopsida; order Arecales; family Arecaceae; genus Calamus; species Calamus simplicifolius. Next base: position 583,605 of record UESW01004089.1, on the reverse strand, counting down.
ATGAATAAATTAACTAAATATTCAAAATGATAACCCATGGTGTATGTTATTTGCGGACGATATAGTGTTAATTGATAAAACTAAATCTGGAGTAAATGCTAAAGTTAAAAATTTGGAGAGAGGCTTTAAAATATAAAGGTTTCAAGATCAGTAGAACTAAAACTGGATACATAAAATGTAATTTTAGTGGAAGTAGAAATACAAATAAAGAAACACAAGCCAAGAGATATCAAGGAGTAAAAAATTTAGGTATTTGGTATCAATTATCTAGCAAGAAGGTGAAATAGGTGAAGATGTGAATCATAGAGTTAAAGCGGGATGGATTAAGTGAAGAAGTGCTTCAAGAGTATTATATAATCGACGCATTCCATTAAAATTTAAAAAAATTCTATAAAACCACTATTAGGCCAGCTATGCTATATGGAACAGAGTGTTGGGCAATACTGTAACAACATGTGAATAAATTAAGTATAACAGAAATGCGCATGTTAAGATGAATATATGGTAAAACTTTAAATATAGAATTAGAAATAAACATATAAGAGAAATGATAGGTAGCCCCAATTAAAAATAAAATGAAAGAAAATCAATTACAATGGTTTGATATATACAACGAAGACCTTTAGATGCTTCAATTAGAAAGAGTGATCTTTTAACAATCCATAGTAAGGATAGAGGTAGAGGTAGACCTAAACTAACATGGATAAAAATAATTAAAAAAGATATAACTATTTGTAATTTGAATGTTGACTTAGCCCTGAATAGAGCAAAGTGGAAGAAGCAGATTCATTTAGCCAACCTCATGTAGTTGGAAAAAGGCTTGGATGAGTTGAGTTGAGTATGAACCAAGCCACGATGATTAATTGAAAACCTACTGCAATTGCAGTAATTAAGCAGGAACAGAAGGGCTAATGCAGCTGCTAAAAGGGAAAGGCTGCAAAGCAATGGACCAAGAATAAAGGACAAAAGTTAGTGGGTGGATGAATTGATAATGGCGAAGATGGAAGAACATGACAACCAGATTCAACGGTTGTGAGATGAAACAAGGAATGCAACAAACAGAAAGAGGCATCCTAAGTAAAAGTAACATCTCCATGCATGTAACCTGGTAAACCAGAGACGCACAAAAAGGTGGTCCCAAGACAAGAAAAGAGTAAAATCAGCACAAGTAGATCATAGGATGTTTCATAATAAAAAAAAAGGGGGGGGGGGGGGGAGAGAGAGAGAGAGAGAGAGATCATCCCAAAAACATTAAGTCTAGGCAAACCAACTTGTGAGAAGCACATAAGATTTATAACATTCATTCACAATCCAATAAAACCAACTAATCCAAAAAATATATTCATGAAATTAATCAGAAAATAGTTCAAAATGTACTGGATTAAAGCTCTTTTGTGGTGCAGAAGCGAAATAAGGATGATAGGAAAAAATCTTTCCAAATAACGTTTAGCTGAATCAATCAAAGAGGCCATTTGGTGGTTAACTACTACCAAAGGCTCGACATAAACCTCTGAGTAAAAAGAAAAACATGTTTCACCTCTTGTCACCAGATCTAGATTTGGACAACTTTGATATAGAAAGATAACTAAAACTAGTACTATGGTCCAGTATTATTAAAAGCACTCGGCGCACCAAGCACAAAGAGCTCTTGAAGCCTAAGCACTAGGCACAAAGCACAGGCGCTACGGGTGGTAAAAATGGATCTGACTAGTTTATCCGACTCATATTCAACCCATCATAAATGGATTTAGGTTTGGGTTAAATACATTCAAGTTGTAAATAGGTTGGCCTATATAAACCTATATATTAAGTGGATAGGGTTTAGGTTTAATGTCCTTAACCCGTTGAACCCATTTAAGTAACTAGTTGGGTCGGGTCATGTCGGGTTGACCCATTTATCCAACCTATTTATTTTATTAACAGGTTAAACAAATTAAACAGGTTAAATGGGTTTAAAAGATTGACATCTGATCTTTTTAATTATTGGTTAATAGGTTAAACATGTTAAAGGGATCAGGTCGGATTACCTATTTATTAAACAGGTCAAGTTCGGGTTCAAAATTCTGACCTATTTAATAAATGGATCGAATTTGGATTGGTGATTTTTATGGCCAACCTACATTAGACCCAACCCATTTATGTCCCGATCCAACCCATTTGCCACTACTAATAAGTAAGTGCCTGAGCAAAACAAGGCACATATTTTAAAATAAATAAAATAATTTATATAAGTAAGATTTATAATACATAATAAAAAAAGCTAAAATTCATAATATAATATATTTAGCATATTAGCTCAATGGAAAGCCTCATCTTTCTCAGCTGAAATTTATAGTCCCTTAATATTTTTTCTCCTCTTTCTCCAATGATAACATAATTTTTGATGTTACATCTCTTTGTCTTTTAATTTTTATCTTTTCTATAGGATAAGAAAAATAATTATATATGAAAATGATACATCAAGTCAATATAGTTTAATAAATATAATACATATATATATATATATATATATATATATATATATATATATATATATATTGCATTTATAACTTACGAAGAAAGACATGCCTTTTTTGTATCTTAAATTAGATTAAAAGCATACATTTTTTCATCTTATATGTGTCAAGATAGATAAAGGTACCTCGTTTAAAGTATAAAAAACGCCCAACCTACCTTGAGAGCGCCTTACACCTTAGGCACACCTTAGGATATAAGAAGCGCCCATCCCTTGATGCCTTGCGCCTTGGACTTTAGGCATATCTAAGGTGCACATTTGACAACATTGCTGCAGTCATAGTCATGGTGGCAAGATGGACAAAGAGAGTAGAAGATTATAATCAGAAATTCAAATCAAACTTCAAACAGCACTCTAATCAAAGCCCCACAATTGAGGTCAATTATGATATGTCATCAAAATCTAGAAAACATACCACTGTTAATGTAACATCGAAACAACACAACTCAACGAAGAAGATTAACCATAGAAGATCTACTTGCTCCTAACAAGTGCCCAGAACTGCAACATTGAGTTCACAAAGAGAGTTCCAAGCTCCAATAACAAGTAAATAAATAGAAGGCAAAGGTTAGAATGGTGTGCTAATGCAATCCATCCTTTATTAAATCAATATCCCAAAAAAGGATAAGTAGTCAAATATTATATCTTCAAATAAAAATATTACGCTATGTACAGATTTGACTAGCAGACAGACCCAGTAGACAAGATGAATCCCTAACAGATTGCTGTTGAGGCAACAAAGTTCTAGCTATCAAACTAAAGCAAAAATTGAAAATTAATTCTTAATTCATGATTTAATCTTTTTTAAAATCAATACTTTCACTAAGCTTTCAGGAAGATCTGTAGCACCCCACCTTTGGTGGGGCGGTCTCTTTGATGGATGCCCTTTGAGTGGGCGGAAGGTAGAACCTGCCAAACTTGTTTTGTGTCCCAAACTAGGTACCTAGAGCAGGCAGGTCAAGTGAAAGATTGTTGCATATTGAATGCAGCTACCTGTTGAGGCAGGAGGGGCTTAGGTGAGCTTGAAGAAAGTTTGGGTGTGGAATCTGGTTGGATGGGCATGGGTCGAATTGCGTTGTTTCATTTTGTTGCCAGCTTCTTTAAAGCACGTCTTCCATAAAGGTCATATATTGGGAACCTCCTAAAGTTTCATGTCTGTTGCAGCAGATCACAAGACATTGTTTTCACTCTCAGTCTACTGTTATTGTGAAGCTTCACTTTAATATGTTTACGCATCCTCTGCATTCCAAACAAATATAAAGAGATCTCTGCGCTTCAAATGGTAGAACAGACATGTCAGATAGCACCAAAAATAGCATATTGGTATAGCATTAATTTCTAATGTATATTAATACCAGTGGACATATAGTGACCCCTCTTTTGTCAAGCCACAGTTAAATATTATTTTGCCTACACCGTCCAGATATCCCCCATTGCTTCAAAGCTGCTTCAGGCATCTTGTCTCGAGTGCAGGCAGTGAAAATGCAATCAATTACAATTAAGATAAAATGATACCGGACCATTTAAGCCTGAAACAGAGTGCTTATAAACTTTCAGCATATATATGAGAACAGGAGGCAACCATAGAAAGCTGAACATGCAACTTGCTCGGTTGACACATCAAACATCAACGATCATCATCTCACTTTTATTTTTCAAAAAGCTAGTGATTAACTCATTGGCTCCATGCACACTCAAATACTTGATGAGAAATTTCAATATGTAATAGTCAATAAGGCCGAAAATAGAGGTCATCCCAAAATTATTTTGCAACTACATGACCGGTAAGTACAAAACATACACACGAAAATGAATAGATTTTTTACATTCAATAATTCAAAAGTGAAGGACCTAGTGTTGTTAAAGGCACTAGGCCCACCTAAGGGCAAAGGACTCTTGAAACCTAGGCACGAGGTGCCAACACAGGCATACGCCTAAGTGAAGTAAAATGTATATTTTTAAAATAAATAAAATATTTTATATAAGCAAGATTTATAACACATACTAAAAAAAGCTAAAAAAATCATAATAATAATATATTTAGCTTACTAGCTCAATGAAAAGCCTTTTTCTCAACTGAAATTTATAATCCTTAATGCTCTCTTTCTCAAATAATAGTATAATTTTTAATGTTTCATCTCTTTGTCTTCAAATTTTTAGCTTTTTTTATAAAATAAGAAAAATAATTGTATGGAATAGTATATCATAAAGTTAATATAGTCTAATAAATATAATAGATTTAAAAATTATTAAAAATATAGCTTACAAAGAAAGTGCACCTTTCTTGCGTCTCAAATCAGATTAAAAGAATACATGTTTTCAACTTATGTATGCCAAGATAAAGGTACCTCGCTTAGAGCATAAGAACAGCCTAACTTGTCTTAAATGAGCTTTATGCCTTATGTGCACCTTAGAATATAAGAAGCACCTAATCGTTGGCGCCTTGCACTTTGTATCTTAGGCACCCCTTAGACAACATTGGAAGGACCATTGCCTTAAGTATGTTCACCCATACATCAAACATAGACTTTATGTTCACCATCACCTATAGCTGTTGCTGCCAATAACAATGTTTGACAAAAACTTGAAGAAAAAATTTGTTAGGAAACATAAATTCAAAAAAGATACACATATTAGGAAGATAAGGGGCATGCCGTATAAGTGGGGAACTTTAATAAGCCTTGGAAAACCTTAGAACTTCATTAGACTGTTTGGAATAAAACAAATTTGAGAGTTCTTAAATTCAGAAAATATTTTGTAATCTGTAGTCACAAAAGAGAAGGCAATACAAACATAGTCCACCCATTGGTAACATTTTATGAATGGGTGAAGCAATGGGAGGGGCCACTCAAGGTATTAAGAAATCTGCCAGGGAATTCATAATTACAACCCCCACCCCACCCCCCTTCTCTCCCTGGTGCTGTAATGCCTTAGCTTAGTCAAAAATTTAAAAATTATGAATTTGACTTATTAATCAGTTCTTTGTTTCTAACTTTGTGTCAACAATCTTAAATTGTAAAGCATAAATTTTTAGATGCACTTTTGTGTGTGTGTCTGTTGGGGGGGGGGGGGGGGGGGGGGTAACCCTTGCACATCAGCGACAATACAATCCCAGAGACCAGAGGGATTAGATGATCACAGTCATATTATTGTGTTATATCTAGGAAAAATCTGCTGTTCTACTAACCAAGATATTATCTTGCATAAAAATGTATTCAAATGTTTCTTTCTCATTTTTTATATTTTCACATACATATGCTTGTGTTTGCTTTTAAATCATTTAACAGCAATATGCCTAGAGGATTGCTTTTGTCATCAGCATCCACCAAGGCGCAGCATAGTCCCATAACCACCTTTTAAGTCCTTATAGTGCAACTGCAAAACTATTTGAATTCTTGTTTGAGCCAGCCATCCGTGGTTACATATGTACATTCCTATTCCCCCTGCAACCTGTTTTTCCTTTTCTGAACTTTTATGCTTTGTTTAGACATTAAAACGTAGTTTCATAAATAAGAGTTACATAAATACGCAACATGCCAAAGCAATGGAAGACCAAATTCTTGAAGATATTTGTATTTTGGCTAGACTAATAAGTTTTCCTGGAGTTAACTGACTCATCATGATATATTAACAGCTTATTGGGCTCATAACCATAATCAAAACAAACAAGTCATATGCTGAGACAAAAAGTTAACCAGATGCAATTAGAAAACGAAGCGGGAAGGCACCAAGGTTGATATCACCATCAAAGTGACCAGCAATCACTGATTGCTTGACCATCTAGCCACTAAAAGAGAATTGTCAAGTTCTATTAGAATCCGACATTGCTTTTCCAAGTTCCAACAATTACAGTGACAAACCTTAGGTAGCTAGGTTTTCATCTACCACCATTGCCAAAACGCAAACTTAATCAAACTTAGTTTATCACATACATGAACTGACAAGGTTATCTCATATATAGCACCACAAACATTATTGTTGACCATGTTACAAGATTAAAGGGTGTGGGAGTGCCAATATGAAGAGCACAAATAGTAGAATAAACTTTAAAAAGAAAAAAAAAAAAAAAAAGCTACCATAAAGATTTAGGTAAATAATGCCCAAAAAAAAGAGGTATAATTGTTTACCTTTTCTTTTCCTCATCTTCCTTTTTTTGTTTCTCAATGGAATTTTTCCGCTCTATGGACCCATGACTAGGGCTTTGAGACTTGCCTATAGGGGACCTTGTGGCGCTCTTGCTTCGTCTTCTGTATCGCCTTGGCAACGGAGAACGACTTTTGTGCCTCCTAGGTGTCGGAGAATGGCTTTTACGCCATTTTGGGGAAGGAGAACGACTTTTTCTCCTAAAATAAAATAATACAATATCAGGAAAGAGTATAGAGAATCTTTGAAACATATAATAATGATGATGAAGTCTTAGTTCAGCAACAAGATAATACTAGTCTAGTTGACTTACAATATATCATGTACAGTTACCTCAAGCATTGTTAAGAGTTATCTGTGTATGCTCCATCTTTTACCATAACACTCTTGTAAGTCCAAATCAAGCAACCAAAGGATAACCATGAGCACTCACCACCTGCTTATATGGGTCCTTTTTTTTTCTTTTGGACAGCGAAAACATAAAATCTTATAAACTTTTATTATCCAGTAACAAATTGCATTTGCAACTTTAAGAAGGTAAAATTCATGTCAGGATTTAATCCTATAATAAAATGAATATGGTTAACCAAACATCTGATGTGATGTCAAAAGTCCTTCAAAGTTGTTGATATTGTTGAAGTATGACAATAGAGATTATTACCAATGGGAAAAGGGCACAAAATTGCAACTAAAGTAAGACTGCTACGGAATAAACTGCATAGCTATCGTGCAAGTCCTTGAAGATCAACATCATTGCCACATCATCAAACAGACTACTATACCATCGCAAGTCCTTGAAGATCAATATCATTGCCACATCATCAAACAGACTACCATACCATAGCATTTAAAATCAAAATTATAGCTATTATTTACTCGGAAACAGAATAGGATACTACATAACTTATATAAAACAAACTCCATAAGAACAGAACAACTCATTCTATAAGTAAAGCAAGATTATCATATTTAAATTACGGTATCTAATGGACTGTAAATCACAGACATGCAGCTAGCTATTGCAAATCCCCTTGAGAGAGCCATCTAGAATTTCATTCTTCCAATAGAAGAGGCAAAAATAATCAAATCAGGATCAATAAAACACAAAAAGGGAGTCCATTGTAATCCTTTTATCCCATGTTCAGAATTAATTAACTCTGTTATTTCAAATTAGATAAATCAAGTTTAGAAAGATTATTAGTAAGAAGTAAGTAGTAACATATTATCATTAAGAAGTAAATAATTACATAACCAAGACGATTACTTTCATGTCCATTCCCTCAACAATGTGTGGTGCCTCTTGTTGTATATAGATCACGATGACGATGATGACGATGATAATTTCAGCTGGGTTGTTATTAAGTTTACTATGGCATTCTTTTTCTTCAGAAGGATATGGTGACTATTGTTGTATCCGCAACAATAACATTGACAATGATAAGAATGGAAATAAAGCTACTCCACACTGATCATCATCTTTCAACTTTCAGCATCATCCATCCAAGACTCCGCAAATGATCTTCCATGGAGGCGTTAAACTAATTACTTTGATACAGTTGTAACCCAAGACAATTGTATCCAAGATCAAAAAATTGCATTTGATTGGAAGAGAATCAATTTGAAAAACATCATTCTGAGAAGAAATCTGAAACAATAATGTTCATATAAAAAGTTCAAAAAATTGATTTACTGTTTCCCTTGAGCACAATTTTTCTCATCCTTGTTAAAATTGTAATTGCACAAGAATGCATCGATCCACATTATTCAAGTCATGAGAATAGCAACCGTAACAGATTGATTAGCACATAACTGGTTGATATGACACTAATGTCTTAACCAGTCTCTGTCAAAGGAAATGATTGCAACCTCTGTATTTCATTAAGAAAGTAAAAGGGCTCTTCTGCAGCACCAAGTTAACAGCATATGTTTATGAACAAGCATGAGCCAAACACCAGGTAATGATCATATAAAAATAACCAAAGCAAAAATGCTTTCTAACTTTATAACCAGCCTTCGATACCATCATGCATCTATATAGTACCACCTTCATTCAGGACTAAAAAACTCATTTGCACCCAAGTAGTTGAAGATCAAGCGTTCAAGCACCAGTTGAAGCCACAGTCACTACACTTTCAGAATTGGCATTCCCATTTATAAAAGCCAAAAATAATCACTATGTTCCATTCCTGACCACAAACAGATACCATATACCACTCGAATAATGGATAACTGCAGCCTGGTAAAACCTTCTAACTCAATCAAGCATTCAGTCTTACATGTGGATTGATGCTCCAACAGGATGAAACAAAATTTGCTTTCATTCAATCTTCCTTCTTACAATGTACTCTTATGAAGCAGAAGCAGAAGCAGAAAGGTACACACAGACAATAGTAGTTTACAAGCTGGAGTCTTTTGAAAAAAGATGCATTAGCAAAATGGGAAATTTTATTCTAAGAGAGAAAGGGCTATGCTGAGGGTTTGTCATATCAAGCGAGATCACCTATAAGAATAAGGAGAGCGGCTACGATCCCTTCTGCTTCTCCTGCTGCTGTACCTAGGAGAAGGAGAGCGTCTTCTGCTGTACGAAGGAGATCGAGACACCGTCCGCGGCATCTCTCACCCAGTCCAGAATTAATCAAGAAAAAAGTGCAATTTTTAACAAATCAAGCGATCAAAACAAGCTCCTCACTTCCTCTTGAACCGACCTACAAATCCAAACCACACGTAAGGAACGAGAAGAAGAGATCAAACCCTTCGATTCAAGAAATCAGGGATTATTACCACGAAATAGCCCCAATTCATGGAGATATTTTTACCAACGATCGGATGAGAGGATCTAATTCAACAGAAGGGCCGATCAAAATAAAACCCTAAAAGAGAAATCCCTGAAAGGTCCGAACCGGCGGCGAGGAGCCGCGGCGTAGATCGAAGAAAGCAAAGAGATTGAGACCAAAGGAACAGCGAAGGGATCTCCGCAGGGGAAAGCTTAGCGTTACGAAAGGCAGCAGGAAGTGACGGGCGCGTAGGAAAGCTTGCTCGTGCTCCCCAATTACATCTTCACTTTCACTATGCTCATTTCTCTCTTCTGTATCTTCTTCATCACCCCAATCAAGTACATCACCTGTTACCTCTTCTACATTCTTTCCCCAATCCCAATTCTCATTCTCTTCAAACACTACATCTCGGCTCACCACAATCCTTTTTGTAACAGGGTTGTAGAGTCTATAGGCTTTAGTTCCTTCACTCACACCCAGTAACACACATTTGAAACTCTTGGCATCCAACTTTGTTCTTTGAGCATCGGGAACATGAACATGACCAATGCAGCCAAAAACTCGAAAGTACTCCACTGATGGTTTAATGCCACTCCATGCCTCTTCAGGTGTGATATCTTTTACAGCCAATGTAGGGCTTCTGTTTAGAACATGCACACACCAATTTACTGCCTCGGGCCAAAAATCTTTAGGAACTTGTTTTCCTGATAACATGCTCCTTACTAGATTCATAATTGTTCTATTTTTTCTCTCAGCAACTCCATTTTGCTGAGGGGTATAGGCAGCAGTAAGTTGTCTTTTAATACCATTTGAATTGCAGAACTCATTGAATTCACTAGAGGTAAATTCACCACCTCTATCTGTGCGTAGACAGCACACCAAAACACTAGATTCCTTCTCAACAAAGCTCTTAAACCTTTTGAACATGCCAAATGCTTCGGACTTCTCTGATAAGAAATATACCCAACATTTCCTACTAAAATCATCAATAAAAGTAAGCAGGTACCTCTTTTTGCCATTGGATTCAGGCTTCACGGGTCCACAAATATCTGCATGAACAAGCTGCAGCTTTTGTGTTGCTCTCCAGAGACTTTTCTTAGGGATTAAGTCCCTATGTTGCTTCCCAACAAGGCAATCAGTACACACTTTTGTAGGAGATTTGAGTGGAGGTAAGCCTTTGACCATTGTCTTGGTATATAGTGTACTCAGGCCCTTGAAGCTCAGGTGACCAAATCGACAATGCCACAAGTAAGCATCATTTTCACTGGTTGCCTGAAAACAAGTTGATTCTTTTGAAGACATAGTGGCTAACACTGCGAACATTCTGTTAGTAGATATTGCTGTTTGCATAATTAAGCCTCTAGTAGAATGAAACAACTTGCACATATTATGCTGAATAAGTATGGTTAATCCCTTCTCCTGTAATTGACCTAAGCTCAATAAGTTGTTTTTAATTCTGGGATATAAAACACTTCACTGATCACTTGAATCACTCCATCAACATTCAATCTAATGTTCCCCTTTCCCATCACAGCCATTCTAGTATTATTTCCTAGCTTTACAGACTGTCTAAAGCTTTCATCCAAATTTGAAAACCAAAGCTTATTACCACTCATGTGGTTACTACAACCAGAATCAAGAAACCATACCTCCTCTCTTCTTGAGTTATGAAGTTCCACATAGGACATGAGGAGCAGTTCCTCTTCTTCATCAAGCTCTGTGTAGTTGGCAGTTTTCTCCCAAGTAGGGCATTCATACTGAAAATGCCCTAATTTATGACACTTGTAGCACTCGATGATGGCTTTGTTGAGTGATTGTCTCCCTCGGCCTCTTCCTCGGCCTTTATAGCCTCCACGAGCCCTGCCTCTGCCTCCAACTCTGTCATCCTCCCTTGCTTCAAACCTTTCTCCACCTGTGATCTTCAAAGCATGTTCTTCTTCCTTGTGACTTCTCATTCTCTGCTCATGCACCAATAAACTGCTCTGAAGTTCATCAATAGTCATGATTGCAAGATCATTTGACTCTTCAATTGAACACACCACATAATCAAACCTTGGTGTCATTGATCTCAGGATCTTCTCCACTATAGCAATCTGCTCCATTTTCTCACCATGAGCTTTCATTTTATTTGCTATGGTAAGAGTCCTTGCAAAGTAATCATCAACACTCTCACCTTCTTTCATTCCCAAAATCTCAAAATTTCTCCGAAGAGCTTGCAATTGAGCACGTTTCACCTTGGTGGATCCTTGATATTTTTGCTTCATCGAATCCCATATGCCCTTTGCAGTCTCTTTATTCAAGATGGTTTCCATGATCGTTCGATCAATAGATTGAAAGAGATAGTTCTTTACTTTTAAATCTTTCAATCTTTGATCCTCCATTGCCTTCTTCTGCACCTCAGTTGGTTCTACTCCAGTTGCAACTGCAGGTATCCCAATTTCAATCAAACTCCAGTACTCCTTAGATCGAAGAAAATTCTCCATCAACATGGCCCAATGATCATAGTGACCATCAAACCTAGGGATTGCAGGTTGCACAAAGTTTCCTTCTGCTGCCATACTGTTTTCTTTTCTCTTTCTCTCTTGTTTCACTCACTGTTTTCTCTCTTTAAGAATTCTACGAATTCTTAACCTCACTCAATCAGGCCATGTGACCTTGCTCTGATACCAATTGTTGAAACTTACTATTCACACAATTGGGAGAATGAAGCTTTTTATTGAACTGAAACTTTTGGCTTATATAAAGCCTTTTACAACTGAAAAATAACAACCTACGTTTTTTCATCCTAAGAACATGGTAAGTAGAACAGAATAATTCAAACGTAATCAACTAATCCCTAAAGACTAGGTCTTATTAACAGAAACCATAAATAAAGGAGAATTAATGCACTTAAACCCCAACTGATTTAAGCCACTAACGCTAAGCTCCATCACTGTGACCATGGATTCGTGGTGTTTCTTTTTGTAAAACAGAAGTGCTTTCATCTTTCTTTTTCACGATAGCTCTCATCTCAGCATCGCACTAGCTTGATTTTAAGCTGGGCCAGCTTAAAAGAAGCAAGTTGAATTCTTCTTGGCCTTGAACTTTAAGCAGCGCACGCAAATTTTCATAAAGATGAATCCAACTTTAACAATCATGGACGTGCGCTTTTCTTTTCTGAAGTGCACGGTTTCAAACTTGTGTTCATACTACTTTTTTTTATTTATTTCCTTTCTTTCAAATCAAATTAATTTAATATTTATAATACTCTGTCATTAGTCTCTCGTCAAAAAATTGAAAGTTAGATTGAGTGATTATATATACCTTTTGGGCTGTGATGAATCAAGTTGATGTTTCTTATAATAGAACAGATCCATTGGTACTGCGGGCCCAAGGCCTGAATCATTACAATATGGTATCATAGCTAAGCACCTGCTGTATAGAACAAAGTGCTACATCAATGGAACGAGAACAACGTCGCCTTGCATAGATTGTGATGCCGAATTTATGATCATCATTATCATTGTAAAATTATTATTATAGTTTTAAAATAAAAATTTATAAATTTATAAATTTAATATTATTACTATATATAATATATTTTTAATTAAAATATTATAAAAATGATAGTTAAACATTATATTATATGTATTTTAAATTAAATTAAGTTACTTATTTGATTCATATTAAATATATTAATTAGGAATTACGTATGTTTGTTACAATTTTACTTTTAAAAAATATAAAAAAATAATTTTTTTAAAAGGTGAATCAGGTTTTAGTGACCTTTTTATTATTGGTAGGTTGATACCAACATTAACCTTAATATTAAATCACTGAGACCGTGCGCACTTTACACATAAAACAGCCGGCAAGAGTAAGAGGGGAATCTTTTCAGAACGTTTTCTGGGAAAACCAGAACATGTGCTGTTACACAGATATTGTGCGGTGCCGTCCCTCATTAATAAAGTATGCTGAGGGACCGTTTGGATTGGAGGAGGAACGAAAGGAAAAGAAAATGAAGGAAAAAAAAAGTTATTTTATTTTTTAAAAAAAAGATAAAAAAAGATAAATTTGTTAATTTCTAAAGATATGTAAAATTATATTTTTTTTTTTTTTTATTCTTCATTTTTTTTTATTCCGTATCCAAAAAAACATAATTATCATATAATCTTTATTCAAACATAATAATTAATATTATCTTTCTTTTCTTTTTTCTTTTCTTTCCTACTTTTTCTTTTCTTTTTATTGTTTTTTTTTTTACTTTACTTTTTTTCTTTCTTTATCTTTCAAAGATCCAAACAAAACCTAAATATTTTTAATTAAATAATTCCCTGCGGTTCTATAAGAAGGCACAAGCAAGCTCTCGGTTTCTCGCAAAGCCCAGTACTCCCACCGTCTCACTTCTCTCTCTTTATCGGTGCGTCCAGCGATGGAGCGCTCCCGAATGCTCCCAGCCATCCTCCTGCTCATGCTGCTTGTCGTTGCCTCTGGTTCTGTTCTTTTTTTTTTTCCCTTCGTTTATTATATATGCTCAGTTAGTGCTCGCTCATCACACTCTGAAAGCTGACCGATCTTGATCCATTTAAAAATCATCACTCTACAATCTCTTAATTAGAAGATACTATGTTTATGTTTAAGAAAAGGAAGAAGAAAACTCTAGTTTTGTATTAATTGTCATTACTTCTTTTATTTTATTTTTAATCGTCATGGGAGATTTACAAAATATATTATGGCTGAAATTATGATGCATGCTCCAAATCTAGCTAACAAATTAAGTTGTAATAATTATCCTTTGTTGTATGTATATAATATGCTTTACAAAAAGAGATGGCGACGACGGTGGAGGCGAGAATATGCGAGTCTCCGAGCCGCAAGTTCAAGGGGCTATGCGTGAGGGCTGCCAACTGTGCAAACGTGTGCAAAACGGAGGGCTTCCATGGAGGGAAATGCAGGGGCTTCCGTCGCCGCTGCTTCTGCACCAAGTCATGCCGTGAATAGCCTCCTCAAATAAATAACGTAGCAAGGTTGTGATGTTTTCGCCGTCGGATGGGGCGTGTGCCGTGAGAATAACTGGCGTCGGAGATGTGTGTCTTTTTATTCCAGAGATCTGCTATATATGGTTATGCTCTCTATGTATGTGCTCTTAATTTGCATGTTGGAATAAAATGAATATCTTAATAAAGTTTTAAGTGATGTTGTTGTTTGTGACCAACCTACTGTAACCTTTAGGTAGTGTTTGAAATAGGGGATAAGAGGGGATATCAAGAGGATATCTCCTCTTATTCCCAAAAGCCATAACTATAAGGGATAGCAGGGAATAAAGTTAACCAAAGGAATAATCCATGGTTAACCATGGTTAACCATGGGATATCCCCTCAATTTATTCCCTAGAGAATGCAGGAATAGCTGGTTATCCCTCCAAATAAGAGTAAAAAAAGGTTATTCCATGGATTTACCTTTTTGCATTTGATATGATCAATGGGATAGCCAAGGGATATCCCTATGGATAGCCAGGGGATAAATTCTATCTCGTACACTTATCCATGGATAACATTTTTTCTATCAAACACTACCTTAGGTAGTGTTTGAAATAGGGGATAAGAGGGGATATCCCCCCTTGGATATCCCCTCTTATTCCCAAAAGCCATAACTATAAGGAATAGTAGAGAATAAAGTTAACCAAAGGGATAATCCATGGTTAACCATGGGATATCCCCTCAATTTATTTCCTAGAATAGCTGGTTATCCCTCCAAATAAGAGTAAAAAAAATGTTATCTTATGGATTTACCTTTTTTGCATTTGATATGATCAATGGGATAGCCAAGGGATATCCCTAGGGATAGCCAGGGTATAAACTCTATCCTGTTCACTTATCCATGGATAATATTTTTCCTATCAAACACTACCTTAGTAATTGGTAAATCATAAATCCTTATATGTACTTTGATGACCATTTTGGGATCTTGGATCACTCCGATCATCAATAATTTTGATTCTTTAAGTGATTTAATTCTTGGTTACTACATTTAATATGGTATATTATGGTAATTAAGAATGAGCAATGCATCGAATTTAAAATTATTAATCATAAAATCAAAATTATTTTTATTATATTATATAATTACATTATTATAACATACATAATATATAATATTATACAATAATATTATATTGCAGTATAATTATGTAATAATGTAACAATATAATTATATCTTATATTTATTTTATATAGCATATTATATATAACTATGGCTATTATAATACACTTATTGTAAATATGAGGTATTTTGGTTCTTAGTTCCAAACACGGCCATCAAGTATGAATTCAAATGATCAACTTTCGAGGTTGTGATATTTCTAAATTAGATTTGAACTTGCTTTTTGACCCAATTGTTTGATTGGGGTTACTTCACAAAGCCTCGTAACAAGCCATGTCCGGAACAATTGAGTTTCTGTTTAAATTTCCTCCCCTATATATATATCATCTCGGCCTGTGATAAAGATCTTTGGCTGGTAGAATTGTACCAGTCAAACTATTTATTTATTTTTTGGTACAAATCAAACTATTTATTAAGTGGGCTTGCAAGATGATTTTGTACTCTATCCACGTACGACAAGATGAAATTCTTTCTTTTCATTAGGAACAAATTAATGTTACCCTATATATATATATATATATATATATATATATATAACAGTTTTCATTGGCCATAATTCTCTCAGAACACCCAATTTTTCTTAATACACACGATTGCCATGAAAGGATCAAGAAGTTTCCATCTCTGAAAAAAAAAATAAGTGGTAGAGTGTTATCCGAAGGCTGAGTCTTCTTGCCAATGAACACCAGTACATCAGTCAAATAATCCCCAAACGCTTCAACATTCTCCCATTCCCTTCGACATATATTCTGCTCTGATTATGATGCATCAGCGTATAATTTCTGACCACGTACATGTCTTCCATGGTTGAGAAAGCGATCCTCGTACGTATGGGTGTAGGTGCTATGAAATAAGAAGACAATTAATTAATTTAGGCATGCCAACCCTTTTATGAGGCTCAATTTTCCATCCTGCATCTATAATAAGAAGGCGATTTGCGTGTGCATGGAGGCGGTCTGGAAGATTCCTAATAAAAGTCCTCTTAATTTGATGCAGCATCAATTGTGTATGAATTCAGAATACACAACTAATGGGCACCCTGCTTAATTTACATGTGTAGTGCTTCAGGCATCTCCACAAAGGAAATATCTTTGTGCATCGCCTTCGGTACACGAAAATGCATGCACATTGGCCGCGCGCTCATGCGAGCGTACATGCCATGACGCATTGAGCTGCAGCGCACCCCAAACATGCGCTCGCATAGGCGTGTGATCAATGCGGACGTCCGGTGCACATCTTCATACACCAGAGGCAGTGCACGAAGACTTTTCCCTCCACATAAGTAGCAGTGCAGTTACTAACAAAGCCCAGAAGAATGAAGTCATCAGCAAATAGAAGATGAGAGACCGAAGGGCCCATGGGACTAGCCATAAAAGGGGCTATACGTCGGTCTAGCTGGGCCTGACAGAAAGTTCTAGAAAGATCATCAGCCACCAGAATAAACAGCAGAGGAGATAAAGGGCACCCCTAACTAGGGGTGCAACTTGGGCTTATGAAACTCGGGTTTCCCTCAACCCTAACCCTAACCCTATTTGTAAAATATCAACCCTAACCCTATTTGTAAAACCTCAACCCTAACCCTATTTTAAAAATCAGATTCGGATTGTGTTTCGGGTTGGAATTCGGGTTGATGGAAAAAAAAATACAATCTGAAACAAATAAGCTTAACATTGCACAAATAAGCTAAATTTTGAAACAAATAAGCTTTCACATTGTACAAACAAGCTGAAGTTTGAAACAAACAAGCTTCATATTTCAAATTGCACATCTAAAAATATACATTTTTACATAAGACTAAACAAAAAAAAGTACATTCTTAAACTAAAATATATCCAAAGTAATCCAGATATTGTAATATTTCAATAGCCACCATATACATTGATGAAGTCACCTTTATCCTTTAGAAGCAGAAAATATTGAGACGATATAAAGAACCAGCTAGAAGACCACATAAGTTGGGTATGAGAGATCTTTTTCAAGTAGCGAGATTGCATTCGCTATCCAAAGCTCTCTGTTTTTTTACTCATCACCCCTTTCCTAGATGTTTTAGTTTTTTGCTTATCACCTCTTCTCATGCTTTCATAAAATTTTGGCAAACTTCATATTAGAAGTTACAAATGTCTCAAAGAAGATAATTAAAAAAAATAAAGATACTAGTTTGGCCCATCAACATTACATGATAAAATGCAATGGTTAAAGGTATATTGCTCATTTAAAAGGTAATGAAGGTTCTGGTGGAATGTTCATATCAAGAATCATCACTTCTACAATACCATTGTTAGCTCTACATATCTTTAAACCTAACAAATAAGGCTAAATCATCACTTCCACAACACCGTGGGCCTGCCCCGCTTGCGGCTTTGCGGGTTCGGATTTTCTCGGTTCGGGTTGACTGCAGTCCGAACCCAACCCAAGTTGTAAATTGGTCCGGGTTCAACCTGGATCCTTTGGGTTCGGGTTAAGCAAACTAGAGTTTGAGCACTGTTGCAAATCGGGTTCGGCGGGCCGGGTTCGGTTGACGCAACCCCACAGAAGAGTGAAAAAACTCGATCAGGCTCCCATTGATGATCAGAGAGAAAGAAGGCCTCTGAATGCATACCATAATCCATTCTCTAAACAGACCATCAAACCGAAACTCCTGAAGAGAACGGTGCAGGAAGACCCAGCTCAGTCTATCATAAGCTCTCTCCATATCAAGCTTAACAGCGATGAGGTACCGCCTGACAGGGGCTCTCTGGAGATCATGCATAAACTCCTGAGCAATATTGTCAGGCTTCGGATCAGAAGGTCAATTTTCTTAAGTCTTCTATCTGCTTCAGCCCGAAGACTATCAGATCTACTAGGGAAGCCATATTCCATACGTTGGGTATCTCTACTCAGACTGATCGGTTATTATACCTGGGGATCCCCATGACCGATAGACATCCCTGCTATGCTGACTATTCCGATCTCGAGAGGCGGGTTCGTCAGCGTATTGAGGGTTGGCAGGTCACGGGCTTATCTATGATAGCTAGGGTCACCCTTATTTGTTCGGTTCTCTCCTCTCTTCCTCTGTATCTTTTTTCAAATGCTGCCATCCTGATTACTTGTCTAAGGAGGATTGAGAGATGCTTCAGGGACTTTCTATGGGCCTCTATGCAGGATGGACATGGTATTCACCTTTTGTCTTAGGACACGGTTTGTATGCCGATCTAAGAAGGTGGTCTTGGGATCCAGTCTCTGGCTGTTAGGAGAGAGACTCTTTTGGCCAGGCATGAGCATTCCTCCTGGAGCCGCAGTGCCTATGGAGCTCTTTATATGAGCAAGATATGGTGAATGGACTTCCTCGTTGCACACTAAGCCGTCCCATCGGTATTCCTCCTTTTGGAAGGAGGTGTGTCGGTATGGTCAGTCTATCCATAATAATATCTCGTGGATGATTGGAGATGGTTCTTCGATTGATGTTATTCATGACACTTGGATTTCTGAACTTCTGCTCTCTCGGTGGCCCTCTTTCATTAGTATTGATGCCCCTATTAGATTGAGGGTTAAGGATTTGATCTCCCTAGACCCCCCCCTCCTGGCATACCCCCATGGTGACCCGTCTCTTAGGAAGGAACTATCTCGTCGGATTCTTTCTATTCCGCTCATCCCTGGCCTCTCGACTGACTTCAGGCTATGGCGGAGGTCTTGTCTTTTTAGGGCCCCCACTAGGGACCTAATGAAGATTTTTAGGCCTCAATCTCAGTGCACGGTGGATGCCATGTGGGTCTGAAAGCTTTCCATCCTTTCCTGGGTTCAGCTCTTTATATGGAAGCTTCTATGGAACTACCTTCCGACCTGTGCCTTGCTTTCGAGGAGGGGTTTGCCCATCCATTTGATCTATCGTCTGTGTGGTCTGGAGGATGAGTCTACCGATCATGCCATCTTCACCTATCCCAGAGCGAGGCGAATCTGGCAGTTGATGGATTATTTCTGCAGATTGGATGATATGGGCTCTCCGCGCTCACCTTTCTTAGATGATCTCTGTAGGGCTACTCAGCAGAAGAGTGGTCTTTGGGCTGCCACGACTTACCAGATATGAATGTCGAGGAACCTGCTTATCTTCACTGATTATATTATATCTTTCCACAGGATTGTGTGAAAGATCAGATCCCTGATGGCGGATTGTGCCCATATTATCCATGCTGTTGGTTCTGACTACTCTGGCCTTTGGGGTTCCCCTACTGCTTCGGCAGTGAACCGGCATACGATTTTCATATCTTGGGAGCCCCCCTCCAGAGTTTGTCAAGATCAACTTCGATGGGAGTGTCCGAGGAAGATCAGCAGGTTTTGCCTTTATCATCTGTGGGCCTGATGGAGACATGCTGGTGGCAGAAGGATTTGGTATTCTTGACTCCTATGTTCCTATGACCGAGCTTTATGCTGCTTGGGCTGGCATTTCCTATGCTTTTTGGATTCTTCATGCTCATAACCTCATTATCGAGGGTGATTTTATGATTGTCATCCGTTGGCTGGGGAAGGATAATTGCTCCCAAGTTCCCATAAATCTGCTGCTATATAACATATGGTCTATCTTGCTGGAGGTTTACAGAGCCCAGATTCATCATACTTATCGCGAAGCTAATTCGGCGGCCGACTGGGTGGCAGCTTTAGTGGCTCATCATGCTGGTTCTTAGATTTGGAGGCAGGGTGACCCCTGTCCCTTTGTTCTGTAGCAAATTTTATATTCAGATCTATCTGGGTTGATTTGTACTAAATTAGTGTGATCATCCGCTTGTAACCAAAAAAAAAAAAGCTCCAAGCCTTGAGAAATAGGTGAGGTAAAAGATTTCTTTTCAGTGACTGTTATGTCGTCTCCCTTGTCCTGGCTTCTGCATTTATCATTAAACTCATAGCATCATCAATATTATCAATTCATCTTTCTACATACGTAACAGATGGCAACCTTATAAGAAGACCTGGCCAAATGTTTCGACTACGTGGCACGGTGCTTGTTGATGAACATGGAGAGGATCTTACATGAATGCACTCAGAAGCAACTTTTGATGGAACCAAGTTGACCAAGCTACAATCAGTCTCAGCCAAATAAATTTTATGTTTCTTATTCGTAGTATTTAATATCTGAACAGATGATATCCTCTTTGCATTGAAATTGTAAGTATCTGATCCATCTCAAGAAGAAAATTAAGCTTTCAAGAAAGCTTTTAAATCCGCTTAACTCTCTAAGATCGTCTTTGCGCTCGCAAATTGTTTGCTGGATGAACCTTTTGGGGAAGAGTAACCAGTCAGAAGTGAGCTATGACAATTCAAGTTGGTTGATGGGTTTTGAATGACTATACCAATGCAATTGAAAATTTATCCTCCTCAAGACATTGTTGTTGTTATTGTTGTTATTTGCATCATTAGCACTATTTCCTTAGAAAACCTCCATAAATATCTAAGCCGGGTGCAATCAGGATGTATCTGATGGTGATATATCTATTATTTATTCGGCAACAGAACAAACAAAATAATCAGTAAATTGTTGTCACTTACTTTCATTGAAAACAATAAGATCTATGCTATCTTTAAGAAAAGTTTGAGCAATTATGTCTGATAATTTAGTCCACCATAAAAAACCAATCGTATTGCATGTCCACATCATATTATATCTGATATAGATAATAAATAAAGACAATTAATAAATGATACAGTTAGAAAATAAAGGGCCCCCAAAGTCTGGCCGGCCCCCAGGGTCTGGGCGGCCCCTAGAGGCTGGGCGGCCCTCAGTCCTGGGCGGCCCCCAGGGTCTGGGTGGCCCCCTCAATCCCGGTCGGGCCCCAGTCCTAGGCGGCCCCCAGAGTCTGGGCGGCCCTCAGTCCTGGGCGGCCCCCCAATCTCGGGCGACCCCTAGTCCTGGACGGCCCCCAAGTCTGGCCATCCCCCAGGGTCTGGGCGGCCCCTAGAGGCTGGACGGCCCTCAGTCCTGGGCGGCCCCCAGGGTCTGGGCGGCCCCCCCAATCCCGGGCGGCCCCCAGTCCTGGGCGGCCCCCAGAGTCTGGGCGGCCCTCAGTCGTGGGCGGCCCCCAATC
The DNA here is from genome assembly GCA_900491605.1 of Calamus simplicifolius. Classification (NCBI taxonomy): domain Eukaryota; kingdom Viridiplantae; phylum Streptophyta; class Magnoliopsida; order Arecales; family Arecaceae; genus Calamus; species Calamus simplicifolius. The sequence continues at coordinate 561,979 of UESW01004089.1, read as the reverse complement.
CCGGGCGGCCCCCAGTCCTAGGCGGCCCCTAGTCCTGGACGACCCCCAAAGTCTGGTCGGCCTCCAGACTTTGGGCGGCCCCCAGGGTCTGGGCGGCCCCCGGTCCTAGGCAGCCTCCTGGTCCTAGGAAGCTCCTAGACCTAGACGGCCCTCAATTTGAAAATGATTCTCGAATCAGAACCACTAAACATGATAAACCGTCATATTCGGAACAGAAATCGAGGATCATTTAGCATCATAACGCTTTAAATGATTCGAATAAGACAAACACTGAAACACCGCCGTTTATCTAGAAAAAGGAGATACTGAACTCCTATTTTAGAGCGAGATACCTTTTCTCTGACTCTGACATCAACACTAACCCTGACATTCCCTTGGATAACCAAGGGAATGATGAAAATCCTTACCTTCATGAGTAAGTTTCTTAATACCTTTATTATTAATTATCAAGGAATGACCACGTAGCGGAGGCGAATATAGGACGAATGCTTATCCTACACGTGGATGGTTGGAATTAAAAAGAAAAAAGAAAAAAAAAAAATAGAGGGATAAGAAGTAGGAAGGGGGGAGGAAAAAAGGGGACTTTTCTTCCTTCAGAAAGAGATCTCTCAATAAGAAAGAAATATGGTGATCCAGTATCAACAGATTGGCGCACCAGGAAGGGGACCATCGTCGGAGCAGTGAGAAATACCTGTTCTACGGTTCCGCGAACATGAGCTCTAGATCTCTGGAAGAAGATCCCTCTGATTGGTCTGGGGGGCATCTTTCGCCTCCCAACCATGATCTCAAAACTCTTGGCCCTTCTGAGCCGGTGAAATCAAACCCTCCGGTTCCTTCTTCGCCGCTGCCAGCTCCGACTATTCCTCAAGATCCACTGCTGATCCTCACCCAACAAGTTCAAACTCTTGTTGGAATGGTTCAACAGATGCACGAGCAGCATTCTAGAGGAGCCCAACAACGACGCGAGCTGCCTCTGTTGCCTAGGTCGGCTACTCCTGTCAGCCGACAATCAGCTCGAGGGAGATCCCCTCCGACAAAGCCTCTCCGCCCTTATCCTCCGGAAGGCGGCGCTCTCAAAGCTCTCGCGACGACTCGCACTCTTTATCCCATTCCCCTAGCAGCCCACCTGTCGGGCGACGACGGGGGAAGGAACCTTATATAGAGCACCGCCAGTGGCGCCGTCAGTCTCCTTCCAGTTCTCCTGAACCAGCCGAAGGACGTATGACTGATAGAATGGAGAAGCATCTTGAAGAGCAAGATCGCAGACTGGAAGAACTCAGTCAAAGGATCAATAATCAGCCGGGGTCGGATTACGACACCCGCCCCCCTCTTACTCGGCGGGTTATGGAAGAACCCATTCCAAGGAGATTCTGATTTCCTCAATTGGACCCCTATGACGGTACTACTGACCCCCTAGATCACCTGGAGAGTTATAAAGCTATCATGCAGGTCCAAGGAGCGACGGATGCCCTCTTGTGCGTTGCCTTCCCGGCCACCCTCCGTAAGGCGGCCCGTGTTTGGTATTCTCGCCTGCCCTCACGCAGTGTTGATTCTTTTCGCAACTGGAGAGATCTTTTCTGGCTCATTTCGACGCTTGTCGAAAAATTCCTCGAGTGGCAGACAGCTTATTCTCCGTACAGCAGCAAGAAGGAGAATCTTTGAAAGACTTTATAACCCGTTTCAAGGTGGCGGCCCTAGAAGTCTATCATCTTGAAGATGCTGTAGCCACTCTAGCTCTAAAACGGGGACTCCGTCCCTCCCGTTTTACTTATTCCCTGGATAAAAGACCCCCTTCTTCTTATGCTGATCTCCTGAGCCGAGCGCAGAAGTATATCCGCACCGACGAAACTGATTCATCCAGGAGGGGTGCGCAAGGGAGAACTGGCAAAAGACCCGCTCGCCCAGAGGTGAACGAACCTCCTTCCAAGAAGCCCGAACCCTTGCGCCAACCAATTGACCGCTGCAAGAGCCAACTCTCAGAGAGGACCATCTCACACCCCTCTTAGTCCCCCGGGCTCACATCCTCATGGAAATTGAAAACGAGCCTTATTTACGGCGTCCGCCCCCGTTGAAGAAGGGCACCGCCCGTGACAGAAGCCGATATTGCCGTTTCCATAGGGATTACGGCCACGACACTGAAGAATGTCGGAACTTGAAGCAAGCCATCGAAGAACTAATCCAGAGGGGATACCTTGGGCAATACATCCAAAAGAAAGAAGCTCCTCCCATACCAGCTTTGATGGGACCTCCTCCCGCTCAGGCTAACATTGATAATACTCCAACTGAACGGATGGTGGGCATGATATCCCGTGGAAGAACCTCATCTTCTAAGAGACCAAGGGGAGGGGAAGAACTAGATGATGTAATCCCTTCTGGGGGAGATATAGCGGGGGGGTAATGTTGTAAAAGATGATAGCGTCGTTGTTTCGATGACGATCGCTAGGCATCCTGTAAAAAAGATCTTAATCGACAGTGGGAGCTCCGCTAATGTGCTTACTTATGATGCTTTTCTTCGGATGAGTTTATCTCTGGATTCTCTTCGACCCGTAGCCGTCCCTCTAGTTGGTTTTACTGGAGACTCTGTACGAGTGGAGGGCGAAGTTACTTTACCGGCCACGGCAGGATCACCGCCATGTCAAAGCACGGTAATGCTGGATTTTCTGGTAGTTCGGGTCCCCCTGGCTTACAACGCCATTCTTGGCCGCCCCGGCTTGAATACACTAGATGCAGTTATATCTACCAAGCGCCTATTGGTGCAGTTTCCTACCAACCAAGGCGTTGGTGTGATGCATGGAGAGGTAGACTCGGTTAGACCCTGCTATCATTTAGCCCCTAGTCCCCAGGCGGTTAAAGTTCCTCCGGTTGCCGAGTCGTTTGACCCTAGAGAAGTCGAGCGGAGAGGAGAGCCAGCGGAGCTTCTAATATCTTACCCCCTGGGAGATGATCCCACTAAGATCGTACAAATCGGTGAGCTCCTCTTCCCTGAAGTCCGGGATCAGCTCCTGGCTTTCTTATCAGCGAATGCAGATGTCTTCGCCTGGAAAGTGACAGACATGGTCGGGATTCCTCCGGAGGTGATTATTCATCAACTTAATATCAACCCAAGCTGCCGTCCTGTTCGCCAAAAGAAAAGGAGTTTCGCCTCTGAGCGGCAGAAGGTCATTGACGAGGAGATAGACAAATTGCTCATGCTGGTCATATTCGGGAGGCGCAATATCCTGATTGGTTAGCCAATGTGGTCATGGTCCGGAAAGCTAGCGGAGGATGGAGAATATGCATCGACTACACCGATCTTAACAAAGCTTGTCCCAAGGACAGTTTTCCGTTGCCACGGATTGACCAGTTAGTGGATTCAACTTCTGGTTATGAACTCCTTAGCTTCATGGATGCCTTCTCGGGATATAATCAGATAAAATTGGACCCCTCAGATGAAGAGCATACTTCTTTTGTCACCGAGAAGGGCATTTATTGTTATAGAGTAATGCCCTTCGGGTTGAAGAATGCAGGAGCTACCTATCAGAGGCTGATGAACAAAGTTTTTAAAACCAGCTCGGCCGCAACATGGAGGTATATGTAGATGATATGTTGACGAAAAGCACCTGTGCCACTAATCATGTCGCCGACCTGCAGGAGACTTTCCACAACCTCCGACTCCATAGAATAAAGCTCAACCCACGCAAATGTGCATTTGGAGTTACTGCAGGGAAATTCTTGGGTTTCTTAGTTACCCGGCGGGGGATTGAAGCAAACCCAGAGAAAATTCAGGCCATCCTCAGTATGAGACGGCCTATGTGTAAGAAAGAGGTGCAACAACTCACCGGGAGGATAGCAGCATTAAGCCGATTTTTGTCAAGATCAGCCGAGAGGTGCCTACCTTTCTTCAAGGTCTTGCGTAAAGCTGATGGCTTCGAATGGACAGAAGACTGTCAACAAGCTTTTGAAGAACTTAAGGAGTTCTTGTCCACACCGCCCCTGTTGTCTAAACCGGAGGAAGGAGAGAAGCTCTTCCTCTATCTTGCGGCTTCCTCAGAGGCCGTTAGTTCCGTTCTGGTGCGTGTCGGCGACCATGCCATTCAAAGACCTATATATACCAGCAAAGTACTTCATGGTGCAGAAGAGAGGTATTCCAAAACGGAGAAAGTCATTTTTGCTTTATTCGTTTCTGCTCGACGACTTAGACCCTACTTTCAAGCCCATCCTATAGTCGTCCTCACTGATCAACCTCTCAGAGCTATTTTGTCACGACCAGACACTTCTGGCCGGTTAGCCAAGTGGGCCATCAAATTAGGGGAATTCGACTTATCATTTCAGCCCAGAGCATCTTTGAAATCCCAGGTCTTGGCTGATTTTCTAGTAGAGTGCACCTGGTCTGAGGAGCATCAAGAAGAACTCCCCCGGATCCTTTTAGATGCTGATAAGGAGGATGATAAAGCATGGGTCCTCCACGTCGACGGAGCCTCTAACTCACAGGGGAGCGGAGCTGGTCTCATTCTCGCTAGCCCAGAAGGCGCAGTACTAGAGTATGCTCTTCGTTTCCTCTTTGAAGCCACCAACAATCAAGCTGAATATGAAGCTTTGCTGACCGGAATCAAACTAGCGCATGGGATGGGAATCAAGAATCTCCGAGCTTTCACTGACTCGCAGCTTATTTCCGCCCAGGTGGCAGGGGAGTATGAAGCTCGGGACCCTATCATGTCCCAATATCTGAACAAGGTCAAACTATTAATTCCCTTGTTAGATCACTTCACCATTAGCTATATACCCAGAGGTGAAAATGCAAGGGCTGATATGTTAGCCCGACTTGCTACCTCAGTGGATAGCGCCATGGGCAAAACCTACATCGAGTACCTGGAAACACCTAGTATCGAAGCTGTTGAAGAAGCTTTGCCCATCCAAGAAGAAACCTGGATGGAATCCTATATCCGGTATTTGAAGGACGGCGTTCTCCCAGTTGTCATGAGGAAGCTAAGCTGCTTAAGCGGAGGGCTTCTAAATTTGTGCTGCTAGAAGGCCAACTCTACAAGAAATCCTTCTCTCAGCCTCTCCTCAAATGTGTTAATTCGGTCGATGCGGATTATATCCTTAGAGAAATTCATGAAGGCATCTGTGGGAATCACTCAGGAGGCCGATCTCTAGCACGCAAGGCCCTCCGACAAGGATATTATTGGCTCACCATGCAGGAGGATGCAACCGAACTAGTGAAAAGATGTGATCAATGCCAACGGTACGCCTACATTCAGCGGCAACCATCTTCCCAGTTAAACTCTCTTTCTGCTCCCTGGCCTTTCGCTCAGTGGGGCATGGACATCCTCGGCCCTTTCCCTCCGGCGTCAGGACAGCGAAAATTCCTACTAGTCGCCGTTGATTATTTCACTAAATGGGTCGAAGCTGAAGCACTCGCCAAATTACTGAAGCCAAGGTCAAAGCCTTTTTCTGGAAAGCCATTATTTGTCGATACGGCATACCACATACTCTCATCACTGATAATGGCCGACAGTTCGACAACAACACCTTCCGGACTTTTTGTACTGATCTCGGCATCATGCAACGATTCACCTCCGTCGGCCATCCACAATCTAATGGAGAGGCTGAGGTTACAAATCGCATGATATTGCGGGGACTAAGGACCAGACTGGATACGTCCAAAGGAAGGTGGGTAGAAGAGCTCCCGAGTGTACTCTGGGCATACCACACAACTCCCAGACACCAACAGGAGAAACGCCATTCAATCTGGTTTTCGGTTCCGAAGCTGTTATTCCCGTCGAAATTGGCTTACCAAGTAGTCGAGTGGAACATATAACGAAGCGGACAACCTCCCTAATTTAAGAGCCAATCTTGACCTCATTGATGAAGCAAGAGATCGAGCTCGAATTAAGATGGCGGCCTACCAGCAGCAGGTGGCGAGGTATTATAATACCCGCGTCCGCTCGAAGAGCTTCCGTCAGGGAGATTTGGTTCTGAGGAAAGCTTCGGTGTCCAAACCAACAGAAGGGGGCAAATTGTCTCCGAACTGGGAAGGGCCCTACCGATAGAGAAGTCCTTCACCGTGGAGCATACCGACTTGAAGATCTAAATGGACAACTAATCCCCGAACGTGGAACGCAGATAATCTTCGGCCATACTACCAGTAATGTAATGTATTTACCAAATATTAAATAAGCCTACATATTTGAACGCATATTTTTGTAGACGATTATTCAAGGCGGCTCGGCGGCCCTACAGTCCAAAGGACACCCCCAGGCCGGTATAACCTACCCCTGAGGAGGTTCAAGTCCATGACTTAAGCGGCCCCGAATCACGTTCTCCAACGATAGGCGGCTCGGCGGCCCTACAGTCCAAAGGACACCCCCAGGCCGGTATAACCTACCCCTGAGGAGGTTCAAGTCCATGACTTAAGCGGCCCCGAATCACACGATAGGCGGCTCGGCGGCCCTACAGTCCAAAGGACACCCCCAGGCCGGTATAACCTACCCCTGAGGAGGTTCAAGTCCATGACTTAAGCGGCCCCGAATCACGTTCTCCACGATAGGCGGCTCGGCGGCCCTACAGTCCAAAGGACACCCCCAGGCCGGTATAACCTACCCCTGAGGAGGTTCAAGTCCATGACTTAAGCGGCCCCGAATCACACGATAGGCGGCTCGGCGGCCCTACAGTCCAAAGGACACCCCCAGGCCGGTATAACCTACCCCTGAGGAGGTTCAAGTCCATGACTTAAGCGGCCCCGAATCACAACGATAGGCGGCTCGGCGGCCCTACAGTCCAAAGGACACCCCCAGGCCGGTATAACCTACCCCTGAGGAGGTTCAAGTCCATGACTTAAGCGGCCCCGAATCACGTTCTCCACGGATAGGCGGCTCGGCGGCCCTACAGTCCAAAGGACACCCCCAGGCCGGTATAACCTACCCCTGAGGAGGTTCAAGTCCATGACTTAAGCGGCCCCGAATCACGTTCTCCAACGGATAGGCGGCTCGGCGGCCCTACAGTCCAAAGGACACCCCCAGGCCGGTATAACCTACCCCTGAGGAGGTTCAAGTCCATGACTTAAGCGGTCCCGAATCACGTTCTCCAACGGATAGGCGGCTCGGCATCTATTATATTCTATTCTCCTCCTTAATTTGTATGGTTTACATATACAACAATGATAATAGTGTGGCATGTTATAAATTTAAATCAAATAACACATGTCAGTTTAGCACTAATACTCTAAATTAGGCTAATTGCACTTTCATAACAATTGTGGTCACTAAGAAATGCAATAGGAAAGTAAGAACGCATGAAAAGGCGTAAGATTAGACAAAGGACAATGTTAAAGAAGGGAAAAAAGGAATCCATTATTGAAGAGGAACAAAATTATGGAATCCAATATGGGGACCAATTTACTTTTAACATTTTCAGAAGACCATCTATTGTTCTTTTGATAACATTTTGGTAGTTTATACAAGCCACAATAAATTTAATTACTATGACCCTAGGATTAAAGAATATGTGGATGATAGTTTTTCTAGGACTAGTTCTCGAAACAAGAATGTCAATGATATTGAAGATGGTACAGGAACAAAGAAAGGTGACTGCCACTCATTTTCTATCAAGAACATATTAAGAATTATATATGTACAACTGCTCCTAAGCTTAAATTAAGATTTTCATTGATTTGACATGATAGTTATAATAATTCAGCTTATAACCCTATATAATGCAAACTATGATGAGGATGCGGATATGTTATAGGGGAAGCTAAAGGAAACATGCAAAATTATATATAAGCACCAGAAAAATGGAAATGAAAAATTGGATTAATTTTATTTCAAGTTGGTTATTATCACTAGCTGGTATATTAATCCTGAGAAGCATTTGTTGTTTCGCTTTATAGCTTAACCTTCAAGAAACAATTTTTATCTTTTCCATATTGAATTATCGTTAGTGCTCAAATGCCTTGTAAACCCCCGGTAATTTAATAGTGGGGAGGCTAACTCTCAGTATTAATTGGGGTGGCACCTGGTGTTATTATGACATTTAAGTTTCCTGTATACCGCTTGGATTCTCGAGTCGCGTCTGATGGGTTTCCGAGTCCTTGGGCTGAAGCGTTGCGTAGGAAATTATTTATATGATGGAAGGGGGACTCCCTCCATCATACGGGCGTCCGCTTCCATCAGGTAATCCCCTGCCTCTCCGAGAGAGAGAGAGAGAGAGAGAGAAAGTGTGTGAAACAGAGAGAGCGTGAGAGAGAGAAGAGAACCAGAGAGAGAGAGCCTGAGAGAGAGAGAAAGGAGAACCAGAGAGAGAGAGCCTGAGAGAGCGCGAGATGAAAGAAAGGGAGTCTGTGATGCTGTGTTCCCGGCCGATCACCTTGGTTCAGGCCCGGCGGCGTGCTCGCCGCTGCTCCGGGCCTGGGCCTTGGCCGGCGACCCTGCCGGCGCCGGGGGAGGCGTCCGGCGGGGTGGTGGAGAGAGAGAGAGAGAGGGAGGGCCAATTGGCCCTTCTCTCGCGCGGTGGCGGAAGCCGAAGCCGCCGGTTGGTTCGGGCCCGGCGGCGTGCTCGCCGCCTCGCCGGGCCCGATCGTTGGCCTGTCGCCTCCACCGGCGCCGGGCGTGCGTCCGGTGGAGGTCCGGCCGGCCAAGGTGGCCGGCCGTGCCGCGCGAAGGAGTTTGGGAGATTGAGAGAAATTGAGGGAGGGAGAGATGGTTGGCGGCCGGCCGCGGCGGCGGCTGGCTCTGGCCCGGCCACCGACGGCCAGGCCGCCCTCAATTTGGCCGGCGGCGGCCCCGGCCGCCGGCCACGTTCCCGTCCCCTGTTCGGTGAAACAGGGGATCGGGTGGAAGGAATTGAACCGGGCCGGCCGGTTCAGACCTTTTGAGCCGTGCTGTGAGCCGTTTTGAGGCTGGATTTTGGGCCCTGTAACGGGTCGGGATTAGAAAAATAATTATATGGCTAGAATCTGGATGAATTCTAGTTTCTTGGGGTATTTTTACTTCCCCAATCGGGTGTGTGTAGTGGGAGATATTCGAGCCCAAAGTAGGGCCTGTGAACTAGTCTGGGTAGAAATTCTAAGGGTCATTTTAATATTCCTTGCTAATCAATTAATTGTGTAAATATCCTGTAGGTGCTCAGACATCTGACTAGCTTATTTATACCTGTTGGATTGCGTACTGAGGTAAGTAAGCCAGTTATCAGTTTATTTAAATGATTTGTTTCAGGATATGCGTAGTTAAATTGTGAATTGTGATATGAAGAATTGTTATTGGCTAAATCTGTAAGTAGATGAATATTATAAATACATGACTGTTTATGTACTATGATTTCATGTGTGGATGCTATGCATGTGAGATGCTGTTGCTATGCATGTGAGATGCTGTTGCTATGCATGTGAGATGCTGTTATTATGCATGAGAGATGCTGATTATGCATGAGAGATGTGTTATTATGCATGAGAGATGCAGTTATTATGCATGAGAGATGCAGTTGCTATGCATGAGAGATGCAGTTGCTATGCATGAGAGATGCAGTTGCTATGCATGAGAAATGCAGTTAGTATGACATTGATGTGATATATTACATGCAATTGTTCAGTAAGTATAATCCACTGTTTTACTACATGATTGATGTATTGATGTATTGATGTGATGTGAGGTACTGTTATGTGTCGCCACGGCTCTCCTTTATCATGTCCCTACCCTGGTATTTCGACCCTACTTCAGTAGGGGGGATACTTGTTGATACATTATGGTATTTCGACCCTACTTCAGTAGGGGGGATACTTGTTGATACATTATGGTATTTCGACCCTACTTCAGTAGGGGAGATACTTGTTGGTACATTATGGTATTTCGACCCTACTTCAGTAGGGGGGATACTTGTTGGTACATTACGGTATTTCGACCCTGCTTCAGTAGGGGGGTACTTGTTAGTATACTATGGTATTTCGACCCTACTTCAGTAGGGGGGATACTTGTTAGTACTATGGCATTTCGACCCTACTTCAGTAGGGGGGATGCCTGTTGGTACATTATTGAGATATTGCAGGGCCGTGGGTCACATTTACAGTTACCATTGAGAGTATAAACAGTGGGTTTACTTATATAGTATAATTGAGTGGTTATGGATGCAATGATTGGTATTATATTCATAAGTGCCGCCGCGGTTCTCCTTTGCTATGGCCATACACATCTAGAGGATGTGCTCAGATGAGGCATTGTAGGGCCGTGGGACACGCATGATATAATACTTACATTGCATAATGGAGTGATTATGAATGCAAAAGAATGAATTATATTTATATGTGCCGCCGCGGCTCTCCTTTGTTATGGGGCATTGCAGGGCCGATATAATATAACAATTGGAATGCTTTATATGCACTGATAATTTACTATGATTAATACAACAATGATGAGTGCAAATGATTTGAATTATATTATATGTGCCACCACGGCTCTCCTTTGTTATGGGGCATTGCAGGGCCGTGGGACACATATGATATATATAACAATGATGGGTTTACTTACATTGCATGTTTGGGTATTGGTGAAATGTTTATGCATGCAGATCATTTATATGCTTATTGATTGCTATGCTATGATTGGACTGTATAACATGGTTTACTTACTGAGTGTAATCATAAAAATATTATAATGTTTTGCTACAGGACCATGAGATTTGAGAATAACATGTTGGAGTGATGGACCTCAACTCAAATAAATATAGAATTTTGTTTTATTGCTATACCAGTGTATTCATGTGTAGGGCTTGATGCCCAGACTATATTAGTGTAGTGTGTAAGGAATCATAGGTTCGTTGGAGCTTCTATTTAAAATAAAGTGGATTCATATGTTGATGTAACCGCAGTAATGCTTATGTGTAGGGCTTGTAGCCCAAATCTTTAGTTATGGATTGTATTAAAGACATGGACTTGAATGATATATAGGTTGTTGCTTTTCTTGAATTCAGTGTCATGTTTCGAGACGCCTTGCGTGCCCAGCATGCGGCGGGTTGTCACCCTAGCTCAAAATTTTTGGGTCTGGGGCGTGACAGCTTTTATGGTATCAGAGCTTAGGTTATGACCTTAGGGACACAACATATTGACATGATAACACGTAGAGAACATATCTTGATGACATTATATTTAGAGACACCTGACACATTAGTTTATGATGATATTAACCACATCCAATTTACCAGGTTATGGCTCGCCATACTAGGAGCCAACTGTATGAGGAGGACTCTCTGGCGCAGTCTATGCAGGACATGACGCATCAGAGTGCACAGCGGAGGCGTGGTGGGCCCATAACCCACGGGACCCAGGTTATGACCTTAGGGACATATGCATAATGACACTCTAGGCAAAAACTTGGATGACATTGAGACAATTATGACTTTCAAGGAAATTCATGAATTATGCTTTGGAAGCTTGAAATTTAAAGTTTATCAAGAATTACAAGTTTGATAGGGATTGAGAATGAACCATCGCAAGCCAATGATATTATGTGGGCTCCCTGGCTGGTAGCCTTGATCAGTGGGGAGGCCTAGGGGCTTCTAGAGGTTTAGCTCCATTAAACTTGTTGGAGATGACTCGTAGCAATTTTAGACCTTAAAATAATATGGGTAGATGAAATTTTAATTGGATATGCAATAAAAGATAGATGAATATATGGAATAAACATAGTAGTGAAAAATTTCACTTGATGACTAATATAACTAAGATATCATCATTATGTTCATATTGCAATTGAGTTGATATGTGGATTTGGAGGTATTAAATCTGAATTTGAATGTGAACGGATAAAATGAATTTTATTTGTAGAACTTACATTCTTGATATTGTAAGCTAATCTGCTGGTTATATGAATGATTAATATTGATGATATTTTGGGAATAAAATAGTTAACTACATATTTTGATCAATTGCAATTGAGTACTGTCTGAATTTGAGTCTGGATGGATAAGTATATTTAGTGAATTTTACTAAGAGAACTTTTATTATGGATATTGCATGTTCAAAACTAATTGTTACCTTGCTAGATATGCAGATGGTTGATACTGATGTTAATAAAATAGTTGACTGCATATTATATCATGATGGATCAATTAGGAAGATTATAAAATTTTAAATTCTGAGATAATTACTGTTTAAGTTTTTGAGAGCAGTAGACTCTATTAATCTTTAGAACTAATTTTGGCTATAAATGATCAAATATTTTGATGTTAGACAGTGAAAGATTTTAGTAGTAATAAGAACAAGATAAATTTCGCTGATAAAGAATTTGTGAGAATTTTCATCTGTTAATAGATTTCTAAATCAAGATATCTGTTCATTAATTTATTGTGCATACTTATTGTACCTTTCTTCATAGTCCCATGTAGATATTTTCTCCAGGATGGATAAATTATCAATCAGCCGTAAGTGACATGAATCTTTTCTAGGAAAAAGGAGGGAGATGATTTTATTTTTGGTTATGATCAATTATGGATTATGGTTAAGGGTACATCTATTATCACTTTCAAGTCATAGAGGGATTACTATAACTTTCAATTGTCTATGATATAAGGTGTAGATTCCCTTCATATTGAAATGTTTGAGAGAGAGACAATTTTGGACTGAGATGGTGTAGCAATTATGAAATGTATTGTTAATTAAATCAGCTTCATGGAACTCAAAGTCAATAGAAAAGTTATGTTGATGTCAAAAAGAAAGATTTGAAATTCCAGGTTGAAGATCATTTGGAAGTTTTACCGATCAATGATGTAACGATGACTGTGACTTTTGAATGAATTCTAGCTGATAATGAGATAGAAAATCTGAATTTGTATTCTACTGGATGTATAGCAAATTTCGAGCCGAAATTTTTATAAGGAGGGGAGAATGTAAACCCCTGGTAATTTAATAGTGGGGAGGCTAACTCTCAGTATTAATTGGGGTGGCACCTGGTGTTATTATGATATTTAAGTTTCCTGTATACCGCTTGGATTCTCGAGTCGCGTCTGATGGGTTTCCGAGTCCTTGGGCTGAAGCGTTGCGTAGGGAATTATTTATATGATGGAGGGGGACTCCCTCCATCATACGGGCGTCCGCTTCCATCAGGTAATCCCCTGCCTCTCCGAGAGAGAGAGAGAGAGAGAGAGAGAGAGAGAAGAGAGAGAGAGAAGTGTGTGAAATAGAGAGAGCGTGAGAGAGAGAAGAGAACCAGAGAGAGAGAGAGAGCCTGAGAGAGAGAGAAAGAGAACTAGAGAGAGAGAGACAGAGAGAGCGTGAGATGAAAGAGAGGGAGTCTGTGATGCTGTGTTCCCGGCCGATCACCTTGGTTCAGGCCCGGCGGCGTGCTCGCCGCCGCTCCGGCCTGGGCCTTGGCCGGCGACCCCGCCGGCGCCGGGGGAGGCATCCGGCGGGGTAGTGGTGGAGAGAGAGACGAGAGGGAGGGCCAATTGGCCCTTCTCTCGCGCGGTGGCGGAAGCCGAACCGGCTTTCCGTCGGTTGGTTCGGGCCCGGCGACGTGCTCGCCGCCTCGCCGGGCCCGATCATTGGCCTGTCGCCTCCACCGGCGCCGGGCGTGCGTTCGGTGGAGGTCCGGTCGGCCAAGGTGGCCGGCCGTGCCGCGCGAAGGAGTTTGGGAGATTGAGAGAAATTGAGGGAGGGAGAGATGGTTTGGCGGCCGGCCGCGGCGGCGACCGGCTCTGGCCCGGCCACCGGCGGTCGGGCCGCCCTCAATTTGGCCGGCGGCAGCCCCGGCCGCCGGCCACGTTCCCGTCCCCTGTTCGGTGAAACAGGGGATCGGGTGGAAGGAATTGAACCGGGCCGGCTGGGCGGCCGGTTCAGACCTTTTGGGCCGTGCTGTGAGCCGTTTTGAGGCTAGATTTTGGGCCCCGTAACGGGTCGGGATTAGAAAAATAATTATATGGCTAAAATCTGAGTGAATTCTAGTTTCTTGGGGTATTTTTACTTCCCCAATCGGGTGTGTGTAGTGGGAGATATTCGAGCCCAAAGTAGGGCCCGTGAACTAGTCTGGGTAGAAATTCTAAGGGTCATTTTAATATTCCTTGCTAATCAATTAATTGTGTAAATAATCCTGTAGGTGCTCAGACATCTGACTAGCTTATTTATACCTGTTGGATTGCGTACTGAGGTAAGTAAGCCAGTTATCAGTTTATTTAAATGATTTGTTTCAGGATATGCGTAGTTAAATTGTGAATTGTGATATGAAGAATTGTTATTGACTAAATCTGTAAGTAGATGAATATTATGAATACATGACTGTTTATGTACTATGATTTCATGTGTGGATGCTATGCATGTGAGATGCTGTTGCTATGCATGTGAGATGCTGTTGCTATGCATGAGAGATGTGTTATTATGCATGAGAGATGCAGTTATTATGCATGAGAGATGCAGTTGCTATGCATGAGAGATGCAGTTGCTATGCATGAGAAATGCAGTTAGTATGACATTGATGTGATATATTACATGCAATTGTTCAGTAAGTATAATCCACTGTTTTACTACTGATTGATGTATTGATGTATGATGTGATGTGAGGTACTGTTATGTGTCGCCACGGCTCTCCTTTATCATGTCATACCCTGGTATTTCGACCCTACTTCAGTAGGGGGGATACTTGTTGATACATTATGGTATTTCGACCCTACTTCAGTAGGGGGATACTTGTTGATACATTATGGTATTTCGACCCTACTTCAGTAGAGGGGATACTTGTTGGTACATTATGGTATTTCGACCCTACTTCAGTAGGGGGGATACTTGTTGGTACATTACGGTATTTCGACCCTGCTTCAGTAGGGGGGGTACTTGTTAGTATACTATGGTATTTCGACCCTACTTCAGTAGGGGGGATACTTGTTAGTATACTATGGCATTTCGACCCTACTTCAGTAGGGGGGATGCCTGTTGGTACATTATTGAGATATTGCAGGGCCGTGGGTCACATTTACAGTTACCATTGAGAGTATAAACAGTGGGTTTACTTATATAGTATAATTGAGTGGTTATGGATGCAATGATTGGTATTATATTCATAAGTGCCGCCGCGGTTCTCCTTTGTTATGGCCATACACATCTAGAGGATGTGCTCAGATGAGGCATTGTAGGGCCGTGGGACACGCATGATATAATACTTACATTGCATAATGGAGTGATTGTGAATGCAAAAGAATGAATTATATTTATATGTGCCGCCGCGGCTCTCCTTTGTTATGGGGCATTGCAGGGCCGATATAATATAACAATTGGAATGCTTTATATGCACTGATAATTTACTATGATTAATACAACAATGATGAGTGCAAATGATTTGAATTATATTTATATGTGCCACCACGGCTCTCCTTTGTTATGGGGCATTGCAGGGCCGTGGGACACATATGATATATATAACAATGATGGGTTTACTTACATTGCATGTTTGGGTATGGTGAAATGTTTATGCATGCAGATCATTTATATGCTTATTGATTGCTATGCTATGATTGGACTGTATAACATGGTTTACTTACTGAGTGTAATCTTATAAAAATATTATAATGTTTTTGCTACAGGACCATGAGATTTGAGAATAACATGTTGGAGTGATGGACCTCAACTCAAATAAAATATAGAATTTTGTTTTATTGCTATACCAGTGTATTCATGTGTAGGGCTTGATGCCCAGACTATATTAGTGTAGTGTGTAAGGAATCATAGGTTCGTTGGAGCTTCTATTTAAAATAAAGTGGATTCATATGTTGATGTAACCGCAGTAATGCTTATGTGTAGGGCTTGTAGCCCAAATCTTTAGTAATGGATTGTATTAAAGACATGGACTAATGATATATAGGTTGTTGCTTTTCTTGAATTCAGTGTCATGTTTCGAGACGCCTTGCGTGCCCAGCATGCGGCGGGTTGTCACCCTAGCTCAAAATTTTTGGGTCTGGGGCGTGACATGCCTAAACTATTCTTCCCTTTTTAACTCAGCTTACCAGCAAAGATTAATCTTTGGTAATGATCAAATCTTTTACCCCACGTTATGATGTGATGAAAAATGTTGAGGTTTTATTCAGCAAATCCATAATAGGAGCATGGGCGGATGTTTGTCATGTTTGTCATGGGACGAACGAAGGCGTCGGGCGGAGACTATCAGGGCAAAAATAACTTTCTCTATCTTGGAATATCTGACCTCTGCGTCATGAAGGACCTTACTCACATAATAGACGGGTCTCTGAGTTCCATCGACGTCGAGGTGCACTAGGCACTAGGACTGAGCTAACGGCTTCCGACGAAGCAGCTAAGTAGAGGAAGAGACTTTCTCCATCTCTTGGCTTGGATAGAAGTGGCGGAGAAGACAGGAATGCCTTCAACCCGTCAAAGGCTTTCTGGCAGTCGTCCGTCCATTCGAAGCTATTCATTTTTCGCAGGGCCTTGAAGAAAGGCAGGCATCTCTCAGCCGATTTGGAGAGGAAATGACTTAGAGCCGCTATCCTCCCTGTCAATCGTTGCACTTCCTTTTTGCTGGATGGTGGCCTCATGTCGAGTATGGCGCTAATCTTCTCTGGGTTTGCCTCGATCCCTCGCTGGGTCACCATGAAGCCCAGGAACTTGCCCGCCGTGACCCCAAAAGCACACTTCTTGGGGTTCAGCTTGACTTGGAAGCGACGGAGGTTATTGAAGGTCTCCTCTAGGTCGGAGATGTGATCGGAGGCGCGGGTGCTTTTTGTCAGCATGTCGTCTACATAGACTTCCATGTTCCGGCCTAGCTGATCCCGGAACACTCTGTTCATCAACCTTTGGTAGGTTGCTCTCGCATTCTTGAGGCTGAAAGGCATCACCTTGTAGTAATAAATGCCCTTCTCTGTCACAAAGGAGGTGTGTTCCTCGTCGCTAGGGTCCATCCTTATCTGATTATATCCTGAGAAGCGTCCATGAAACTGAGGAGTTCGTGCCCAGAGGTGGAATCCACCAGCTGATCAATTCTGGGCAGGGGGAAGCTGTCTTTCGGACATGCCTTGTTGAGGTCGGTGAAGTCTATGCAAATCCTCCAGCTCTCATTTGCCTTACGCACCATGACCACGTTGGCTAGCCAATCAGGGTAGTGCGCTTCCCGGATATGGCCGGCACTGAGTAGCTTGTTAACTTCCTCGTCAATGGCTTTTGTCGATCAGGGACAAAGCTTCTCTTCTTTTGGCGGATCGAACGGTGCCGTGGATCAATGTTGAGCTTGTGGGTGATCACTTCCGGAGGGATGCCGGGCATATCAGACGCCGACCAGGCAAAAATGTCAAGTTAGCCCTTAGAAAACCCAAGAGACGCTCCTGGTCCTCCAGGGGAAGGAGTCCTCTGATACGGACGGTCTTCGCCGGGTCCTCCCCAAGGGGAAAGGTTAGAAGATGCTCAGCTGGCTCTCCTCCCTTACTAGAGTCTCTGGGGTCGGACGCCTCTAAAGCTGGCTCAACTTCCAGAGGACTTGATGCCGCGTGATAACAGGGTAGGACCGGGCTGGTCTCGCCGCGCATCTCTTCAACTCCCTCACTAGTGGGAACTGCACTAGTAGATGCCGGGTGGAAATGACTGCATCCAAAAGGTTCAGACCTGGGCGCCCAAGAATGGCATTGTACGCCAAGGGGACCCTCACGACCAAGAATTTCATGATCACAGTGCTTTGGCATGGCGGTGTTCCGGCTGTCACAGGCAGAGGTATTTCACCTTCGACCCTTACAGAGTCCCCGGTAAATCCGACTAACGGGGCCGCCACGGGCTGGAGAGAGTCCAAAGATAATCCCATCCGAACAAAAGCGTCATAAGTAAGGATGTCAGCTGAGCTGCCACTATCAACTAATATCCTTTTTACAGGTGCCTGGCGATCATCATAGAGACGACTACGCCTTCATTGTTTACATTTTCATTGCAGCAGGTCCCCCCCAGGAATTACATTATTCGGCGCCTCCTCCCCTCTCGGCCGTTTAGGTGCAGAAGCTGATCCCCAGGACACCATTCCGACCGTCCGTTCAGTGGGGGCATTGTCGACCGGGGCTTGGACAGGCGGGGGCCCCATGAGGGCCGCAGCGGCTGCGGCCTTTTGGACATATTTGCCGAGGTAGCCCCGGTGAATGAGCTCCTCGATGGCCCTCTTCAGGCTGTAGCAGCTATCGGTATCATGGCCATAATCCCGGTGGAATCGGCAGTAGCGGCTCTTGTCGCGGGGAGGGGCTCTCGATCTCCATCAGCCTGTTGTCGGATCAACGAGAAGGGTCAGCTCGCCGGTGTCGAGGGGGCCCGTTGGGCTCGGGGCGAGCAGGCTTGTGGCTGGAGCTTCTTGAAGATTCCGGCGGGTGAAGTCGGCTTCATCCGCGCGGATGTACTTTTGAGCTCGGAGGAGGAGATCGGAATAAGAGCTTGGGGGCTTCTTATCCAAAGAGAAGGTGAAGCGGGACGGGAGGAGTCCCCGCTTCAATGCCAACGTTGCCACCGCGTCGTCGAGATGGTAGACCTCGAGGGCGGCGGCCTTGAACCGGGACACAAAGTCCCGCAGCGACTCTCCCTCCTTCTGACGGACGGAGAAAAGACTGTCGGCTACCCTTGGGATTCGCCGGCAAGGTCGAAGTGTGCCAGAAAAGGCTTTCTCCAGCTCCCGGAAGGAGTCGATGCTGTGAGGGGGCAGGCGTGAGTGCCATGCACGGGCGGCCTTCCGCAGAGTGGCGGGGAAGGCTTTGCAGAGAAGGGCGTCTGAAGCGCCCTGGACTTGCATCATTGCTTTGTAGCTCTCGAGATGATCGAGAGGATCGGTCGTACCATCGTACGGGTCCACCTGGGAAAACGAAACCTGGAGGGGACAGGCTCCTCCAATATCCGGCGGGTGTAAGGAGGACGGGTGTCAAACTCTTCCTCTGGCTGATGATTGATTTTCTTGGCGAGCTCGTCGAGCCGCCTGTTGTACTCCTCCAGGCGTTCCTCCGCCTGGCGGCTGATCGTCGGGGCCCTCCGAGATGGCTCGGAGGAAGAAGAAGAAGAAGAGGCAGAAGGAGATGGAGACGGGAGTCGGGACTTCCGCCTGGGCTCCTCATGATGATGCGGCTCGGGAGGAAATTTGTTGGGGCCGTGGTCAGGGGACCGTGGCCGCTTGGGGGGCTCGCGTCGGGGCTTCCTAG